>SNQJ01S0164056.1:0-14253 GCA_010110895.2 Picea sitchensis | reverse complement strand
AAATCTAACTATAAAGTGGGTTTTATAACCAATTTTTGGGTTTTAATGATAATTAAGCCTATTTTTAATGGTTTTTGGGAGTTATTGGGTAGTTTTGGAGCCTAATTTTTGGGAGGAAGTTGGGGATGAGCAACCAACTTTCCTGGATATATAACCAAGGCATGTTTGAGTCCATTGAGGGAATTCAGAGCAGAATTATGCTGAGGAGAAGCCAAGCCAAAGCCATTTTGAGGCAGAGAAGCTTTTGAGGAGGAGACGCTGTCGGATCATTTCTGGGAGCTCCGGACGTCCGTTTTGCTTGCCGTTTTCTTTGCATGGTTCTAGAGATCTAGACGAACATGAACAGATCAGTCTTGTAGCCATTTGGAATTACAGTGATGTACTTTTGAGCTTTTTAACATAAATAAATAAGCCTCCCCCACAGAGAAAAGGCCCGGAGACGTAGGCAAAGTTGTGTCGAACTCCGTTATCAATCTGCGTGTTATGGTTTGTTGTATTATATTTCATTTCATTTCTATAAATGTGTATATGTCTGTTATAATTCCTCTTCTTTCCTCATTCTTTCACTAAGTTTTCTCAAATGGTTAATTAACGCATGCAAAATTAAAACTCAACCATAAGTCATTAAAAGATCCGACGAATCAGCTGAAGATAAGATTAGTGGAAATTTTTGTTTCTAAAGTATGGATCTAGGTATGCTTAATAATATTTGTCCTAGCTTGAAAACTAGGGCACTGATAAATGAAATAAGATTTGATATGAGTAGATCTGATAAGAATAGTGAAAGATATGTTACACCTATGCATAGAGAGAATGTTTGGACTAACAAATGGATGCAGGATCCTAGAAAGAATTTTTTGCAGGTTAGATACCATGATCCTAGTGTGCAGTACAGGAAAGGTTAGGGATCATTTAAGAGAAAGAGAGGATTAACCCTTTGTTACAGTTGTAGAAAACCGAGACATCTGGCTAAAGAATGCCCTGGAAGAAGACCTAGTTTCCTTTGTTGCAAAGCTATGGACCATGAATTTTTGGATTGACCTAGAATGATTGCTAAGGTTGAAAGGATGAATATGAGACAAGAAGACCGCAAGAAAGGTCAAGCAACTGAGATTATGGCAGAACCCCAGAAAGAATCAGAAAAAGTATTGCTACAGATGAAAGAAACCCTGAATGACCACCGACATATCATCTTATCAGAGATCTTCAAAGAAAAAGAATGCATTAAAGCAAGAATAGGAGACTTTGACATTTACTGTATTCTGGATGAGGAAACACGGGTGAATATCATGATAGAAAGAACTTGGGAAATTCTAGGAAAGCCTGCCATGATTCCTCCATTGGGAGGAATAGGATTATTCAGAGGAAAGTTGATAAACCTATGTGGAATACTTACCCAGATATCTATGAGTGACAATGGAACTTGTTAAATTTATTGAGAATAGTGCTCCATTTGCTATGTTACTAAGAAAACCTTGGATTGAAGGAGATCAGGCCAGAAGGAAAGAAGAAGAAATCTTAGAGCAGAAGAAGAAAGAGTTGAAAGATTTCATGACTAGGAGGATCACGAACTTGATTAAAGAACAGGAGAACCGAGCAAAGTTATATAAGACCAGAGACTTGGATGTCGAAGTAGGAAGAACACTAGAAGATTCACAGAAGACTGAAGTACCTATTCAAGATATAGATGAAGTATTACCCCTGATTTCTAGGAAAGAATCTCACCAGCACGAAGCTACTCTACCAAAAGAAGATAAGAATCAAAATGGAAAAAGGAATTACGAGATAAAGCTCACTAGAAAGAAGGCTAGAAAGCTAAGTAAGAAGAGAGATAAAATCAAAAAGTTACAGAAGGTTATAAAGGGAAATTCGCAGAAGGAAAATTTGCAAAATTGGAACTTCATCGGGATCTCATAACTGCATCACATGGAACTTCACCATGATGAAGCAATATAGTCATTAGGGACAGTATAACCATTAGACCGATGGCCCGAACGGGTAGAAAGGAATTTATGATCAGAAATTCCTCCACCAGACCGTTGGGACCACACCATAATGGACAGAACTGAGTTAATGAAGGTTTCTCACCCGTTGCAAGAGATCCATTGTCAAGTTATATATTTATCCCATCGCGCCACGCAATGAGAACACTTTTGCTAACTGTGAATTTGAGCCCGTAGAATAGTTGATTTCGCACACCGATCATCGCGCTATTACCATTCATCCCATTGCATTGACTAGTTATTCTTTGAACCCGAGATATTCAACCACGAGCATGCATGTCGGACAAGCTTAGCATTGCAGAGAAAATTTTCAAAGAATTTCTCATTGAATTAATGACTGAAAGAGAAATGTCTACAAGTATTCAAGTGTCATCGACGAGAGGAGTGCAAGCCTCTTCATTGACTACTCACAGAGCCGGATCATCCCAACCATCAGCAAAAAAGAGAATCAAACACAGAGATGACCTAGCCAATGTGAAGCTTATCCCATCGATATTACCCGATTATATCTCACCTCTGGCTGGCGCGGTGAGTCAAGATAGAATGCCAATATATTTCGAGTACTCCATGATTACTGCGTACCTCCCGAAGGGGATACACGCAGTTCACGCACAGTAGGACAATATCACAGCGTTGAAATTCAGTGACTTCAACCTCGAAGATCGCAAGAACTACAATATGCTTGCCCCATATAAATACCTTACCATGATGAAGGGGAAGAACTCAAATATAATCCCCCAATCGTGGGCAATGAACCTCGCACAGTCCACCCTGTTAAATGTAATGAAAATCCCACACTTCGGAAGGCACCAGGAAGTGAACGCTTGTATCAAGTTATTACTTTCATGTTACCATGGCGGTTACTTATGGCTAGATCGACGTATTACATTCGATCTGACATTCATCCATAGGATCATGGGATTAATTATACAAGGACCTGACCCACAAGAGTTCTATCCAAGAAAAGCCACAGATCACACACTAGCACAAAAGATCAAGGATACATACGGTGATGTTGAAAAGGGAACGTGAGGCTAAAAGGTAGCCTCCATCCAAAATGGCACAATGAGTCTAGCCTACCAGCTAATAGTCAGAAATTTAGTAAGAAAGAATAGACCTACGCAGGTCACGGGATTTTTTGTTGACTTCACAGGGAAGTGTGTGGAAGGCCTACAGATGAACTGGGTGAAGTACCTAGTTAATTAGCTAGAACTAGACTGCAGCGAAGCATAGGATCAGGGCTACGAGTTTCACTTTAGTTGGATCCTAATCCTCATCACCTTTGTTTCCTGGGAGATGTTGGAAGGTGTGACCTTCCTGGATATTAAACCATTCGAGTCACTTTCTTCAAAGTTCACTACCCTTTGGTACTTGAGTGATATGAACAAACAGTGGCAGTCGAATGTTGTTTTTCACACCTATTACCTACAGTTGAAGAGATCCATTGAAGTTGAACTGCGCATGACTCTGAACACCCTATAGAGGTTCTAACCCCTGACGAATTATTACGAAGATAGGCACTTCATCTACATTACAGCGCGAGCCGATGAACATAAGGAGCAACTTCAGTCATACTACAAGCTCACGGAAGAAGACCTGGAGAAGATCACTAAGGACTAGTCTGCATACCTCCTTATTCCCATATACCCTACAGAGATGTATGACCCTAACATCCCAGAGACCACGCATACATAACATGATACACGTGGGCCTAGCAGAACGAAGAAGACCGAAGAGGTCCAAGATTTAAGCAATGCCTCATGAAATATTGCTTCAGTATCACCTGACCGAGGGGGTGATGACAAAGTAGAAGAACTAAATGGAAAAGGAGATGAAAAAAATCCAGGCGAAGTAACACCACCCAGAGACGAGGTTGATCCCCTGAAGAAGAGGAAGGTTTCTCTGCCAAAACCTTCTTCCCGGAAGAAATCGAAAGCCACCGTGACCAATATGAAGACTGTACTTATTGTCGATGATTTTGGCTTCATCATTGCAGCTTGCAATGACACTTCACTAGAAATCATGGAGAAGCAAGAAGCTAATCAGGAGGAAATGTACGATATAATTGAGGTCAAACTCTGAGCGGTTCAGCAGGCCCTTCAGTTTGGTCGCACAGTCTCCACCATGCCCCTGCCATCAGGAGAACCAGAGTTGGGAGATGAGCCAGCCCAACTCCACCAACTAGCTGATGCGATCGAAGCTCACCTTCGTCGCGCTCAAGAAGAAACAGAACAAGCCACCCAGACCTTGAAGCAAGTGTAAGGTGTAATCGTAGAACAATGCATAGTTGTAGAACAAGAGAAGGTTGCTCTCGAGGAAAAGTTTAAAGAAGAGAAATCCCAGATGCAACAAGAAAAAGAACAGTTGCTCGCAAAGAAACTCGAAGTGAAAGATGCAGTCAACAGAGCACTCCGCTCTGTTATAGGCTTAGAGCCACAAATAGAAGACCAAGTCACACACCAAGTAGGGAAGCCCACAGAAGATATCCAGCAGCTACAGCAACGAATATCAAACTTAGAGCTCCACACAATGCCCAGCACCCTACAGGATATGAGGGACCAAAGAGAAGAAACTGCTCGAAGTGCAGTTGAGAGAATAAAGTCCCTTGCCCTGGAATGTAAGAAACTCATTGATCGCAATGCCTAGACCTATGAGCAACTCACTGAGAATCTAGAACTGAAGCCACTGGAGTCATAGCTCCAAGAGGCAAAGTATCAAGCAGAAATGATACAGGCACAGTTGAATCCCCTGTCAATTGTGTAAAGATTGAAGCGATCCCAGCAAAAGCGCACTGCCCAGCAGCAGGTCCACACTATCTAGAGAAAAGTCATGGAAGTGACTCAGAGGCTCCAACCTATACAGGATAAGGCTTACCAACTGTTCACAGAGATCGAAGGCCGAGGAGTGGAACTGGAGCAAGTTGTCACTTCAACTGAACAATGCCTAGAGGGACTTGTCAACGAAGCAGTCATACAAGAGTTTGTTGAACAAGAGGCTATGGTACAACAACAAGTAGAAGCAACTCAAGCCAATCTCGAGGCTTTTGAAGCAGAACTAGTCAGATCAGAGTGACTCGGGATGAGTCAAAGGTGAGTGTTGGGGGCATGTTTTCCCTTGACCAAGTTTTGAGGATTCTTGGTCATGTTTGACTTGATTTTGGGACTTCGACGGGCTGTCAAAGGTGGAGCGCAAGAAAAAGTGGATATTGCGGGATCTTGGCCCCTTTTAGAGCCCTGTTTGGGATTTGGGATTATGTAATGAGTATGGGAATGTCGGCCCATGGGTTTACCCATGCTTAGGCCTATTTTATATGTATAAATAGATGCTAAGGCGATGTAGTGAGTACGAATGGCTAAGTTCTAGAGTTGGATCTGTGTGATCAAGAGTTGTAAGTGATTTGTTGCATACTATGTGAGACTTGCAGAGCTAAGTGCAAGTCATTGTAAGAGATTGTGGAAGGTTGTGTGCTTATATCTACTCAGGGAAGGAGGATCTAATGAGTTGCACAGATCTCATGTCCTCTGCGGAGTAGGGTTTTTGAGGCTCTGTGCATGTAACTGATTGAAGAAGCTAATAAAGAAGAGAAGAGTTGGTGGACGTAGCCCCAGGGTGGGGTTCAACCACGTACATGTTGTGTTGCTCTGCTTTGTGTGATGTGTTGATGTGTTTATATCTCAATGTGCTTAGTGATTTAATATAGATGAATGATTTGTTGATGCTTTGTGCTTAATGATATGGATGGGTGTTGGATCTGACTTATATACATGTCCTTAGTGTATGAATCTGCTAGATCTGATCTGTTTCATCATGCTAAGTGTTGCTAGATGATAGATCTGAATGAATATTGTGATTCTCTGTAATTAAGGTTTAACTGTGTTGTAACTGAGATTGAATATTGATGAATGGTAACTGTTGAGTGCTATGTTAAGTGTTAGAATCACAGATCTGTGTCCCAGCTAAGGTTGCATATATCTGAGTCCTGCAACCACCCCTGCCTCTACCTCGGGTGAGACATCATATGCTTTGCAGGTGTTGTTGAAAGGGCCGGTAGTTAGGGTTTTTTTGGTGCGTTGTTGTAGTGTTGAACCCTGGGTCTACCCCTGTGCCAACACCTGGACCTAGTATACGCAAAGACTTGTTAATTTTGAAGATTATGAATTTGTATGAGAAGTCTTTTAATGAAAATCATTTCTTTCTCACTCTACACTATCTCTTGATATTTCTTTAAAATCCTTAGTTTTCCTCATCTTTATTTATTTAACACTCTGATTTCCGAATAAAAAAAAAGTTAGATAAAATCTTAAAAAGACAAACTAAACATATTTATTTTGTAAACAATCATGTCTATAAATTTTTATTTACTAGCTAATTAGTGTACATAAAGTTATGTTTATTTTACTATTTTAATTTTATTATTTTTACATCCTAACTTAAAAAGGGAAAATAAACAAATGTATGACTATGCTATATGTATATAAACTGTCATCACTAACTTGTTAATAAACCTTTTGCTTTATCTTATATTTTGTTTTTCTTGTTACTTATCACATGCTTCTAAAAAGAAACAAAAAAAATATTATATCAGTTAAGCCTTCAGACAAACATTTTGTTTAATAAGCTTTATTTTAATTAATTAATTTATTTGCTTTCTCCAGCTTTTAGTTAGCCTTGCCTTAGTTACCTTTTTTACTAAAATAAAAACAAAAGTATTACCTTTCTATATTGTATTTATTTGTATTTATTTTATTGGTTTTAGTTTTGTTACTTCAAATGTATAGAATAATTAAATTGTAAATAGCATAAAGATCATAAATTAAATAAAAATTAAATATTGCTAAAAGGAAAATTACAAGGCAAATGAATCTATGATTGGACTGTAGGTTAGGAGAAAATTGGCCTAGAGTTCAATGCACTTTCTTGTCCAGGGCTTTAAGACTAGGGTAGCATTCCCGTCGCTTCTTGCCTAGCCCCGCAAGAGGTTGAAAATGTTAATGTTGGAGACTCTTTAATCCCTTCGCATCAACAAGTATCAGATTTCACCAATATTTTCCATACCCTGTGCACCAAATTGGGTATCAAACATAAATGGAGTTTCTAAACATTGCCTCATTGGGTATGGCTTATAGATATGTTGTCAAGATAGAGCCGAAATTTAAGCAGAAGAGGCAAGAGTTTGGATCTGCAAAATCCTCACATCCAAAGAAGGAAAAAGGCAGCGCCAACCCACACAACAAGGGACAGAGAAAATATAGCCACTCTCAGGAAAATCAGTCCAAGCCACAACACAAAAAGGGTAATGAGAAGAGAAAGAAGGACATGGGAAAATGGTGTGAATACCATTAAATCCCTTGGCACAACACCGAAGAATGTCGCTCCAAGCAGTCACTCATGGTTGAGATGAAGGCTTCTGAGTCCGAGGTCGATTCTGACTCTGAATCAAATATAGAAGGAGGGAAGAGGATTATCCATGTTGAACCCAGTGGAACTGTCACTACCACCAATGTCCATCCAAGCGAACCAGAAAAACCAGAGGAAGGGGAACATCTCTTTCACTCACAGATGTGGGTAAAGGGGGCTCTGCTTCATTTCATTGTCGATAGCAGCAATCAAAAGAAATTGATCTCAATAGAGGTTGTCAAGAAGTTGGACCTGCTGATGACACCACACACACATCCCTTCACTATCGGTTGGCTTCGCCAAGGAAGAGATCTTCGTGTCAGCCAACAGTGTCGTTCCCCTACGGCATCAAGCCTTTCAAAGACAAGGTATTGTGTGGTATTTCCCCCCTTGAACTTTGTGATGTTATTTTATGACCACCATATTTGTGGAAGCATCATGTTGTGTATGAGTCTAGACCCCGGAGTGTTATTATTACTTTGGGTAGACAATCATATAGGATACTAGAGGTAGCACCAACTACCATTATTTCTTTAATCTCTGCTAAGCAATGCAGTAAGGTCATTTCACATACCAATAAGTTTTTCTTCTTTGTTATCTATGCTCATAGTAAGTAGAAGGGCATTGCCACATCTATGGTCTCTACACAGTGCCTCTCTTTGCAGCAGAAGCAAGTGGATGGGATCGTGGAAGAGTACTGAGACATCTTCTCCTAACCCACTGGGGTACCAACGCACTGTCAATTCAAGCATCTAATTGATCTCACCCTTTGTGCATCTCTGCCTAATGGACCAGTCTATCGTCGCTCACTAATGGAAAATAACGAAATCAAGCATCAGATCTAAGAGCTTCTTCAAAAGGGGCACATCAAACCTAGCTCCTCCCCTTGCAAAAGCTCGATTGTAGTGGTGCAGAAGAAGGACGGGACCTGGTGACTCTTCATTGATTAAAGAGCATTAAACAAAATCATAGTCAGGAACCGGTACCCAATTCCAAGAATTCATGACCTTCTTAACCAAGTCAAGGGGGAAAAGTTCTTCAACAATATTCACCTAAAGTCTGGCTACCACTAGGTTCTCATCGAACCAACTGATATATGGAAGATAATTGTCAGATCTAAATAAGGTCTCTTTGAATGGGTGGTCATTCCCTTTGGTTTAACAAATGCACTAGCCATTTTCATGAGGTTGATGGATGATGTATTGAAACCCTTCACCAACTCTTTTGTGGTGGTATACTTGGACGACATCCTCATCTTCAGCACAACTTGGGAGGAGCACATGCAGCATATTCAGCAGGTTTTGAGCACTTTGCAGCAGCACAAGCTATATGCCAACTTAGAAAAATAATCCTTTTGCATGAACATGGTCCAATACTTTGGCTACATTGTTGATGAGCATGGGGTACATGTTTATCTAGCTAATATCCAAGTCATTTGTGATTGGTCAGCCTCGACCACATTAATCGAGCTTCAGAGCTTCTTGGGACTAGCCAACTTCTACCAATGGTTCATTTTGGGATTATCCCATATTGCATGGGCTCTCAGCCAAGTGACCAAGGGTAGTGGCAGGGAAAAGTCTGCTTGGGGGAAGGAACAACAACAAGCATTTGATGATCTGAAGCATCTCTTGTGCTCAGATCCAGTACTCTCCTTGCCCGTTCTACAACAATCTTTCGATATTGAAACTGATGCATATGAATATATTGTAGGCGTTGATCTCACTCAGCACGATCATCTGGTAGAATACCATAGTGAGACACTCTCAAATATTGTCTGGAAATACCCCACCTATGAAAAGGAAATGTATTCCATTATACAAGCATGTCGTCAATGGAAACATTACATTCTGGGAAAGGAGACAATCATCCACATTGATCACAAGCCTCTACAGTTCATACAAACATAGGGGAAGTTACAAAATGACCACCATCAGAAATGGTCCACCTACCTGCAACAGTTCTATCTCAACATCAATTATAAGACAGGGAGCACAAATCGTGTAACCGACTGCCTCAGTCGCCCTCTCGTGGTTTCACTCACCACTGTGCTCCATTCCTGTGGAAATGAGGCATCTTAGTGGCCCCAACTTGATCAACAATATCCAGAATGTTATGCCATATGGGCCATCTTTTGTTCCTACAAGCGAGCGTGGAAATCGGATTTGGGAAGCCCACTACAGTCGGATGGCGGGACATTTTGGCATGGATAAAACTGTGGTCGTTCTATAGAAACATTTTTATCGGCCAAAACTTCGACCAGACATCATCAAGTATATCAAATCTTTCACTGACTGTGCCATTGCCAATCCATCCATCAAGAAGCAAGGCCTATACACCCCTCTTCATATTCCCGAGAAGCCTTGGGAATCCATCTCAATGGATTACATGTCTGGACTTCTGTCCACCAAGCAAGGAAATGATTGTGTATTTATGGTAGTTGATTAGTTTTCGAAGTTGTCCATCCTCACAGCCTGCAAGAAGAAAATCACAGTGGTAGATACTGCCAAGATCTTCTTCGAACGAGTGTGGGTCCATTTTGGGATACCACAAACCATCATCTCCGACTAGGATAGCAAGTTCCTCAACACATTTTTGTCGAGCCTCTCGTCACTGTTGGACACCAAACTCACTAAATCCATTTCTTTCCACCCCCAAACCAACGGTAAAATATAGGTCGTCAATCAGATGATTGTGCATATCCTGCACGTGTAAAACTCCAAGAATCTACATACATGGGATGAGAGTCTCCTCTATGTTCAGCACAGTTACAATAGGTCTCTCCATAGCTCCATCAGCCATATCCCATTTCAGATAGGGTTGGGATTCCAACCCTTGGGTCCCATTGATGTTGCACTACCTCTTTCCACCACCTAGATAGACTCTTCCCATGTTCAGTCTGAGATTGATAAAGCCACAAGATTCATTGATCAGATTCAGCACATCCGCCAATAGATCCATTATATTTTGCAGAAAGCCAATGCTAAGTACAAGCATCTCCATAATCAACACAAGGTATCACACCAGTTTCCGGTGGGAGACAATGTCTGGTTACCTTTGCAGAAAGAGCGTCTTGCAGAGCCCCATCAAAATCTCCACCCACTTCGCTATGGGCCTTACACTATCACCAAGGTTGTGGGTAGCAATGCTTTTGAGATCAACACTCCACCCTTCCTTGGCTTGCACCCAGTGTTCAATGTGGACCTCCTTCGACCATATTTTACACCATTATTAGACACCTCATAGATCGCAAAACAACTGACACCAACATAGCTCATTTGTGACTGCATGGAACATGCATCCACTGATTAGATAGTGGACACACAAGTCAAGGGCACTTGCAAGCAAAGGATCCATCTTTATCGGGTTGTCAAGGCAAAGCATCTCCTACACCAGGGAATGTGGCTCACCCAAGGCCAAATTCAGCAGAATTTTCCTCACCTGATGGGGTAACTCAACGCAATGGAGACCATTACTTCTTAAGGGTAGAGGATTGATTCAAGTGGATATTGGTGGCCACCCTCCTATTCCAACTAGCTCCTCTTGACAGTTTTGAGCTCAGCATGTTCTTTTGTACTTCTTTGTAATTGTGAGTTCTACACTTTTAGGGTTGTCTGAAGCCCTACACATCTTCCAGGTGGAGACTGGTGGCCTCCCACCTAGTCCAACTGACTTATTTTGGATGTTTTCATGTCAGCACATCTTTCTGTAATTCCAAGGTCGTTTTGGGCCTCTAAACAGTGTTTTTTTGTCTTGCCATAGTCAAACTATAGTTGGATTTAGAGTTTGACTATGTAATGTGTAGTTCGCGAATAGACCTTTCCAACGAGCTATCATGTGCCTAAAATGGAGGTCGTATGAAAATTTTATGACCCCGGGAAGTTGAGGTACCAACTTACCCATCGAGGCCCACATGAATTTTGGCATTTCACCTCCTAGGGTTATGTTTTTGGATGTCTAGGGTTTTGGAATTCATGATTAATGTTAAAAATTCCTCTGGAGCCTCATTGTAATCATTATGCTCAGACGGATGTGCATAGTAGCCACATCTCTTCTCAAAGATAGCTACCACCATTCGAGCAAGTTGTTTCAGTTTTGCAGTTTTACAGTTTCAACCTATTTCATTTATTCAATAGAAGATATTGTTCACTGGATATATGTTTTTTTCTCCATATCTCTTTGTTTATTACATTCCATTTGTTAATCAGTTCGTTCCACTCCTAAATCTGGATCAATTTTGGTGTGCAATGCATGCGCATGGAATATTGGTGTTGTGTGGAGCATAACTAGAGATGTGCATTGAGTATTGGGTGTGAGAGGGTGCACAGTGAATATTGGTGTGTGATAGAAAAGTCATGTACACTAGATAATGATGCGTGGAACCCAAAATTTGAGTGTGCTAAATATTAGTGCCTGATATAAAAGTTGTGCACACTAAATACTGATGTGTTGTATGTGCGCTTGGTATTGTGTGTGTAGAGCATGCGTGTGTGATGAATATGGATGTATAACACAGAAATTGTATACCTGTGAGATTTGAAGGAAAGAAAAGGAGAGAAAAGAGGAGGAAAAGTATTGGATAGAGGAGTCGAAATATTCACCCAGAATTTTGAATTAGGTTGTTAAATTCACCAGGAATCAGAAGAAAGGATTCTGATACACTTATGGAACACAATGTACATAGTATTTATGGTTTTCATAAATTATTTAATTTAAAAATTATTGTTTCCTACACATTTTGCAAAGTTAGCAGCAATTTGATCAGTATAGGATCAATAGATAGATCAAAATAATGGAAGATGCACAAAGAACCTACAACCGTAAAGATGAGGTTAGAAGGATGTATGACAATATAGGTGATGAGTGTACATATTCAAATGGACATGGAGAAGGCAAGGAAGAAAGCATGAATTTGGTGAAGACCATAAAAATTTTGGAAAGCGACGTCCAAAGTTATAAAGTTGATGATGATAGGCTTATGAAAGTCAAGGAGGAACAAGATGGCTTCAACATCAAGTTGCTACAGAGCTTGGAAAATTTTGAGAAAAAGATGGATAAGAAGACTGAGTCAAGCAAATCAAGGATACATGGGTCTCATGATGAGAGAAGAAAAACAAGAAGTGTTTATAGGCAGCGCCCTCACTCTCCAAGACATTCAGCCAAGAGAGCGTGCAATAGTTCAAGCCCATCTCCTATCATGAAGCATAAGAGGAGGTATGGGGTTGATGAGCTACAACGGGAAATGAATAAGATTAATCCTCCTACTTTTGATGGTGACCACAATAAGTATCAAGATGTGGATACCTGGTTATTGAGCATGAGGAAGTACTTCTAGTTACATAATTACTTTTCACAGGTAGAAAGGAGAATTGTCGTCTACTAGCTCAAGGGAAAAGCATCAACGTGGTGGGACCCGTTTGTGCAAGTGCAACACATTGATGAGAGAAAAGTTATTTGGGAGTTCAAGAGGTATTTTCAAAAGAAATACTTAACCAAACATTACTATGATAGGAAAATGTAGGATTTCTTTGAAATCAAGCTCGAAAGTATGACCATTATAGATGAGTATGAGAGGAGATTTTTAGAGCTATTGAAGTATGTTGCTTTGATCAAGGATGAACAAGTTAATATTCAGAGGTACTTAAGAGGGTTTCCATATTTTATCAGTGATAAGATACAGTATGATGATCCCAAAACATTGGAGGAAACTACAAGGAGAGCCAAGTGTCTCCATGGTCAACATAGAGGAAGACCCACTTACCAAAAGGCTTGGGAAGACAAGAAGAAAGGAAATATGGAGCAAATGAAGAACGGGACCAAGACACCATTCTTTGGAAATAATTTTCATGGATAGCCAACTCCCAAGGATCCCGGAATGACAGAAGCAATGGGGAAAAGACCAAGGAAACAACCAATGAAGTGTTGGGGTTATGAGGGAGATCATACGTACATAGATTGTCCTCACAAAGGTGAAAAAGTGAAGATTGTTCACCACGTACAACAAGATGATACAATGGAGGACATGGACAGAAATGTACCTAGGATCTATGTAGCCTTGGGTAACAAGCAATTTGAGTTTCAGTCACATATGATTGAAGTGGAAGGTAATATCAACAACCAACCCATTACTATTTTAATTTATTCAAGAGCTAGTCATAGTTATCTAAATCCTAAAATGGTTGAAATATTTCAATTGCCAAAAAGCAAGCTTGGGAAACCTTGGTTGGTACAACTAGCTAAGGGAGAAAAAAGGGAAATTAATGAGATGGTTAAGGCATGTCCAATGGACATGAATGGACTAAACAAAAAAGCAGATTTCAATATTATTACTACATATGGGCGGATTATTCCATGAAAATTTTCCACGTTTCCATTATTTTCATGTTTTTTTTTAAATAGGGCGGGATTTTCGTCGATGTTTCCATGAAATTTCGTCGATATAGCCACGAATAGGTTTTTTAACTTGGTCGGGATTTTCGTCGCTATTTCCATGAAAGTTTGTCGCTATTTCCATGAAAGTTTGTCTCTATTGCCACGAAATTTTTTCCTATCTCATTGGTCGGTGTTAACGGCTAGTTGACTAATTGATCTATATATACCTAACTTTAAGAGACTTTGCGACATAATTTCTATAGTTGCGACATTGTTCGTGGCTTTTGTTTGAGCTATTTATTTTTTCCGTCACCCACCGGTTGAACAAATCCAATTCTCGATCTACATAGCTTGGATTTTGAACTTGAAAGGTTAGTATGTTTTTTTTATTGATGTACTCATTTAACTGGTAATTTTTTGTTGAAATGTCCAAATTTCATGTAGCTTTTTTTTTCCTTGATAATATATTATATGTGTAGTACCA
>SNQJ01S0164054.1:0-13715 GCA_010110895.2 Picea sitchensis | reverse complement strand
TATCTTTCACTATTCCTATTAGACCTATTCATATCAAACTTTCTTTTATCTAACAATGCTCTAGTTTTCAGGCTAGGACAAAATTTATCAAGCATACCTAAATTCATGCTTTAGAAAAAAATAAATTTCCACTTATCTTACCTATATAGAGCACAAAGCTTTCAGATCTAAAACTTGAACTATTCTTACCTTACTAGAGGCTAGAGCTTACAAATCTTACCTCTTTTTTGCAAAAAAATCTACTTTTACCTTTCTTAGAGCATAAAGTGTTTAGATCTTACTTCTTTTCTTTAGTATCAACCTCTTTCTTGCAGATTTGACCTCTTTCCTTCAGATCTGACCTTTCTTTCTCAGCACAAAGCTTAGTAGGTCAAGTAGAATACTACGCACTAGGGAAACAAATCTACACACAGAGCTTATTTCGCACAAAGCTTTTTCTTATTTAGTTCCCAGCAATCACAGTTCCAGGTCTCGGCAGCGGAACCATTTGTTGGCACAGGGGCAGACCCAGGGTTCAACGCTCAAGAGCGCACCAACAAAACCCTAACTACCGACCCTTTCGAAAACACCTACGAAGCTGATGAAGTCTCACCTGAGGTAGAGGCAGGGGTGGTTGCAGGACTCAGATGTCTGCAACCTTAGCCGGGACACTGATATGTGATTATATCTTTTACAGGGCACTGAGCATAGATCATTCATCAATATTTAAGCCTTATGGTACTTCACAGATAGCACAGAGAATCGTAGTGAATACTTAGACTAAAGATGATTCAATACTTAGCCACAAAAATATAGATTAGATTCAACAGATCAAGCACTAAGAATCTTATATATCAGATCTAATATTCATTCATATATCATAAGCATAGAGCATAACCAGAGCTATTTAATCACAACAAGCACTTAGCCAAGAAGGAGATAAACACATTAGATCGAAGCACAAATAATAATACAAAAAGTTACCGTGGTTCACCCCCACCCTGGGGCTACACCCACAAAGTCTTCTTCTTTATATTATCTTGTTCAAGTGGTTACAACACAGAGCTTCAGTGACCCTTACTTCACACAGGACAGAAGATCTGCGCAACTCGCTAGATCCTTCTTCCTTGTACTTCAGCACAAAACTACAACAACTTGCACTTAGCTTTTCAATCTCCTTACAATCATGCACAGAGCATGTACAATATACATCCAATCGCACAGATCCAACTACTAGCACTAAGGCCTTAGCTATACATCACATAGATGTACTACTACCCTCTACTTACATTGTCTAAGTATTTATTTATAGATTACAAAATGGTCCTAAGCATGGGTAAACCCATGACCCGACATCCCTTTCCCTTTACATCAACCCAAAACCATAAAAGGGACCCAAAAATAGGTCTTGCTTCCCTAATTTCCACTTCACGTTGTGCACCATCTTTGACAAGCTGTCGCAGTCCCCAAAACGGTCAAATATGATCAAGTATTCTTCAAAACTTGGTCAAGGGCCAACATGCAGTAATGGTCGCCCTTCATTCAAGACTGAGGTGAAGGGCGACAGTCTGCCATATTTATGGCTTGAGTCCTGGGCAGGATGCGTGGCCTCCCATTTCTACGTGGCACCCCATCCGGGACACAACAATACTAAACTTAAACAAATCACAAAAAAACAACAATTCCATGGTTACTAGAGAAACACCACTTTAATGACAAATAACAATTTTTTTTACATCAAATAAAATATTAACAGTAACCCCGAGGGGTAGGGTCGCCGAGCCGGTCTAAGTACCACAATGTCCTACCATTGACCCGATTGAATTCCTTTGGTAAGGTTTGATGTGTTCAATAATAAGTGGTGGTGGAGACAAAAGTCCATGATTGGATCCTAAAGATACTAGTTTACATGGAGAAGTTTACTATGAACACCACCCATAAAATGTAGGAAAACATCCTTGGATTTCCTCAAAGGATTGTTTATTTGAAAAAAAAAAAGGAATGTAAATGACATTATAAGAGACCACACATACGTTGATATACACCATAATATTACAAAATATTAAAACAAATGTTTCAAAGTTGTTAAAAAATGTTTAGGTAATTTATAAATTTATTAAAGCTTAAATTTTTATGTTGAAGGGATGACATTTTTTATTATTTTTATATTAATATTGTTAATGATTTTCATATTATGTTTTATTAATGTAGATATATTTTCATTCCAGATTTATCATATCTAGTTAGATCATATTTTTGGAGTTTGCAAATCTTTAGGTTTAAGTTTTTTTAATTTAAAAAAGTCTAGTTAAAATGGATTTATATAAATTTATGGTAAACTTCATAATGAACACTAAGGAATTACACATCTCTTTCATATTGAGCAACACACCATTAACTATTTTTTTACTTTCAAAAACTTAACGTGGACATTTAAAATATTTTATTTATGGCCCACATTCCAATATTTTTTAAATGTCATTTGTAAACTCCATATTAAACATTAAAGGAATTACACATCTTCCTCATAGTGTAAAGTAGAAATCACCTAGAAATAAAAACTTTTTACTTTTAATTACTTTATTTCTCTCTATATAAAGTTGTTATAAAATTATTGTAGACATTGAAATATATTTTTGTTACTTTTTTTTTTTTAATTGTTACATGTCAAACTTGTTGAGCATTAAAGGAATTACACATCTCCTTCATCAAAATCGCTATAGAATTTTTGTTACTAATTCTTTTTAAATGCCAAATGTCAAACTTGTTGAACATTAAAGAAATTACACATCTCTGTCATCATATTGACTCTAGAAAATTTATGGCCGACATTGAAATATTTCTTCGTAATTAATATTTTTTTAAATGCCACATGTCAAACTCCGTGTTGAGCATTGAAGGAATTACACATATCCCTCATACTAGTTGTAGAAAATTTATGACCGACATTGAAATATTTCTTTGTTATTAATATTTTTTAAATGCCATGTGTCAACTCCATGTTGAGCATGGAAGGAATTACACATCTCCCTCATACTCGACTCTAGAAAATTTATGGCCGACATTGAAATATTTATTTTGTCACTAATATTTTTTTAAATGCCACATGTAAAATCCATGTTGATAACTTAATAAATTACACACCTCCCTCATAATGGGCTATACAAAAAGTGCGTTGTCTAACTGTTCTATGAAATGACTTTTTTGGCAGAATCCGACAATATAAATTTTCACGAAATCACTATTTGTTGTTGTTTAAAATCCATTTTGGATTGCATAAATGGATTCAACATGATGAAAACCCCCTGGGGAACTTAGATTATACATAAATAACCACTCAAATCTACCGATCTAACAATTTTTGGCTAGATTTCAGCCAAATGTTCCTGGAAAATATCACTGGAAAAGAGTCGTTTTATAGAACGTTTACACTAGGGCTATTAAAAATGTCTTTGATCGAAATAATAAATTTTTACTTTCAATTACTTTATTTCTCTCTATATAAATTTGATATTCAAATAATGTTTTAAATGCAACTCCATATGAAGTAAATGAACATTGAAATATTTTATTTATGGCGTACACTCAAATATTTTTTTGTCATTAATATTTTTGTTAAATGTCACATGTCAATTCCATGTTGAGAATGTTAAATATTACATGTCAACTCCATGTTGAGAATGTTAAATGTCACATGTCAACTCCATATTGAGCAGGAAAAGAATTACACATATCCCTCATATTGGGATGTAGAGAATTTATGGTCGACATTGAAATATTTCCTTTATTATTAATATGTTTTTGGAATATCATTAAACATGTAAGGACTTACACATCTCCATGTGTCAACTTCATATTAATCACAAAAGGAATTACACATCTCCTTAAGAAAGCGCTTTCAACTTAATAAATCAGAATTAGCTACACTCCAAATCATTACCTAAAAGAAAAATAATATGTATGAGATAATGAATGAAGTAAAATTGTAACAAAATATCCATAACACTTACAACATAATCTCTCTCAAACATGTATTTATTTCTATTCTAACAACTATTGCTAATTAACTATGATGAATATATACATTAAAAAAATTACAATGTAATTTCTCTAAAACATGTATTTATTTTTATTATGGTAATCACAACCCATTTACTATGGTGAACATATAGATTTTAGAAATACATACAATTGAAGGATTCTATCAGTGTTTCATGGAAACCTGCACAGGAGATCTAGTTAAAGCATACACAAACAAAGCTTATCAAGAAAAGGAAGAGAGATACACAATGAAGAATGAGAATCAATGCATATTATTATCTTATCAATGAGTGAGTGATATTCACTCATATAGGCAATGACATCCTATAATTAGAATGCATGCATAATAGTGATGGTCTAAGATTAGAAAGTCTAAAATAGAACTAGTTAGTTAACTCCCACTGAACTAGTGTTGAATTTTGAAATAGAACTAGTCAGTTAACTCCCACTGAACTAGAGTGCGGAAAATAGAAATTTCTCCAACACCCCCCTGAACATCACTATGGAGTAAAAAATGAGTCATGAATACTAGGACATTTTAGGTACTCATGTACAATGGAACTAATGAACACTGAATAAAAACGAGGAAAGAGGGAAAACCACGTGGGAAAAAACCCGCCCCTCAAAAGATATGTATCAAAAGAAGAAAATGGCAGCTTCTAGGCAACTGTGTTCTTCACTACAAGACAATCCCACAAAGTGATGCAGGAGCATTGCAAGCAAGCGCAAGAGGGGGACAACTGGATACACACCAGTGCACATTTTGGAGATATTTTAAATTTCAAAGGATGCCACATTAATGTAATATCTGGAGAGACATAAGTGCTCTTAAATGTTTTGGNAGTGATGCAGGAGCATTGCAAGCAAGCGCAAGAGGGGGACAACTGGATACACACCAGTGCACATTTTGGAGATATTTTAAATTTCAAAGGATGCCACATTAATGTAATATCTGGAGAGACATAAGTGCTCTTAAATGTTTTGGGAATTTTAACATAGATCTTGAGCGATTTCTCTCATCTGTCAGTTGGAGGCATTTAATGTAATCAAAGTAAAGTAGTTGTAGTCATTATTGCGATAAGATAGCTTGAGGTTGTAGGAAGGTAAACTCGAGAAATATCCCTCATATGTATTGTGTTGTATCTATTATTCTCAATTGTATGAGCAAGAGAGCTACAAATCAAGAGAGCATAGGAGAGAAGAGAAGAACAAAGATTGTAGAAGTTGTATAAGTAGATAGTTGTTTCTATAGAAAACATGTACACAAGCACTTGAGTTAATATAAGAATGCTTTGACTCAATTTCATGGTGTTGTTGTGGTTACTGTTTGCATCTATTGAATGGTATGTTTACAATTTTCTTATATGCTTTGTTATGCATTTTTTTTTAATGCTTTATGTGTCTGATTTCATGTTGAATGTATGAGATCTATGAGAGGGAGAGTATGAGTTTCAATTGTTTCTCTTCCTGAGAATTGATGCAAGGAGTGCGTTGACAAGATTTTGAGTTTTATCTCAGAAATCTCGGGAGGGATACCGTTGTTCTCATACCAGCAGAAGTGCAAATATCGCATAGAGTCATGCAAGGTGTGCACAGGCTAGGTCGAGACTTATATTTTTTCAACCCAGGTGAGGGGTTGAAGAACTGTTGTCGCAAGGAGTGCATAGAGTCGGGAGGTTTCAGATAATCAGATATTATCGTGAAGGCCACAAGGAGTGAGTGCAAGAATCCCTTAGAATCCTTGAGATTTCAGCAAGAATCAAGCTCAGGAGGGATAGAGACTTGGGAAGCCCAGAGGAAATTTGAGGGTCAAAGTCACCTCACAGGAGGAAAGACACCAAGTTGATTGGCCAGGAATCCTTGAGAAATTGAACGAACGGTTGAGTTTATCAGAGGGAGAAGCGCAGATATCCATGGACCGTTGGATCTAGTGGATCATCGAGGAGGTTAAGGCTGAGTTTCTTTCAACACTCGCAAGCTCAGGATGATTAACAGGCATCAGATCTGAATCAACGAGAGTTGTTGATTCGGGAGCTCTGAGATATCGACATTTCGGAAGTCGGAAGTGTAGAGGAAGTTGTTTTTGGGAATCCCTGATACGTGAAATCACGACGTGATCTAGACCATCATATCTTAGGAGGTTCAAGACCGTCGATCCTTCACAAATAGTTCACGAGTTCAAACTTTGGGGAAAGAAAGGGGAAGAGTTGCATCGTAGACTCACGAGTCGCGAAATATCGATGCGCTCGGAGGTGAAGCCCCAGGACTTGGATGGAGGTCATACATCAGAAGCATAAGGGAGGAGATAAATACCAGTTATCTCTTTTTGGGGTTTCATGAATCGAAAGAGTCGGGGGGAACTCACAATAGAAATCACGAAATCCGAAACATTTTTTTAGGTGAAGACTATGGTTACGTGGAGTGGAGGTTCGTGCCTAGTGCTTGTTCGCACAGGTGTAAATTATAAGAAGGACCCATGGTTTTATATTGATCCAGGTGGATATTGGTGGCCACCCACCTTTTCCAACTGGCTCAAAACAATTTTCTGGCAATTCTGGCAATTTACTATTTTTAGCAGTGTTAGGTTCCGGGGCTATTTTGAGGGTCTAAATGAAGGTTTTTAGATATAGAGATTCTCAATGATATTTGAAGCCATGATTGAGCCCCCAAAATGAATCTCCTCAGTGATAACTTTCCAATTGGCTATCATATACGTACAACGAAGATCGTATGCAAAAGTTACGACCCTGGGAAGTTGATGTACTAACTTACCTAAACGAGGCCCACATGAATTTTGGCGCTTCATCTCCTAGGGTTAGGTTTTTGGATGTCTAGGGTTTTTGGCATTCCTGTTTATTGTAAAAATGCCTTCAGAGACTCATTGTGATCATCTTCTTGCGAATGCGAGTAGCCGTCACATCTCTTCTCAGAGATAAGTTGCCACCATTTTAGCGATTCTTTCACTCTGTATTTTTACAGTGTCTGTACATTTATTTCATTAATAGAAATCATGTATTACTGTATATCTTTGCCTTTGGTTATATTTACGATATATCTATGTTATATTACTGTTTCTCTTTCAATATATCTTTATATTTCTGTGTTATATCCCCGCTCTCATTTCGTGCTGAAAATAATCCGGATCAGTGGTATCAAAGCAGGTTACTCTTGATCGTTTTTTAGTGCATGTCCCCGACGAGGTCCGAGTATAGAAAGTTGGGTCTCTAGCTTGTATCTCTTGAGGAAAATCACTCTCGCACACCCAAGAAACCATCAATGGTGGAAGAAAATAAAAACGATGGAGCAAACGATCCTATCAATATGTTGTTTGAGCAAGCTCTCATGCGACAAAGGGATGAAATGATGGAGAATTTTTCCCACATCCTTCAACGCCTGCCGATAGAAACAGACACATCTTCATCAAGCGTCCACTTTGGAGGCACCTTGCCTTTCAAGGTACAAGTTAATTTTGATATTCTTGTATTTGAAGGACAAATAGATGCGGATGCACTAGACAAATGGTTAAATCTGCTAGACAGTTATTTCTCTGTTCACCATTTTTTCGATAGGGAAAAGATCAACTTTACACTCCTTAAAGATATCCCACATATCAAACATTGGTGGGAAACTTATTGGGAGCAAAGTTCCACAGAGGAGTTTGGAATATATGGGGCCGAGCCCACTTGGGATTTTTTTGTGGATGCGGTAAAGGAACAATATTACCCTGTTGGAAACTATGAGGACCAATACATGAGATGGACCACACTGTGTCAAGAGAGGGGCCAAGCAGTTCCGGAGTTCACCAATACCTTCCATACCTTGCACACCAAGGTGGGTATCAAAGACTCCAAACGACATTTGGTTCTGAAAGATCGTGGGGCTCTACATAGATATATCCAAACTGAAATGGATCTTATGGACATCTCATCACTCGGTGCTGCTTATCGATATGCTGTTAAAATCGAGCATAAATTGAAGCACAAAAACAAACGAGAGTTTGGGTCTGCAAATCCGCAACAACCAAAGTATGACAAAGACGACCCTAACAAACAGTCTCCCAAAAACCAGTCTAAGCCACATGAAAATAAGGGTCACGGGAAGACAAAGAAGGACACTGGAAAATGGTGCGATTTCCACATAAACCCCTTGCACAACACCGATGAATGTCGTTCAAAATAGTCATTGGTGGCTGATATTAAAAATAAGGAGTCAAACCCTGATTCTGAAAATACTGGTAAAAGACAGATCATTGATGTAGACCCCACTGTTATTGTTGTGATCGCAACAATTCAACAAGAAGAACCCACAAATCCTGAAGAGGGGGAGCCCATTTTTCATTCACAGATGTGGGTGAAGGGGACCCCACTGCATTTTATTGTTGATAGCGGAATCCAGAAGAACCTCATCTCAGCAGATGTCGTCAAATAATTGGGATTGTTGACAACACCACACCCGTAACCATACAACATCGGGTGGCTTCACCAAGGACGAGATCTCCGTGTCAGCCAACAATGTCGATTATCATACGACATCTAACCCTTCAAGGATGAGGTATTATGTGATGTTTCCCCACTGGATGTCTATGATGTCCTCTTGGGCCAACCATACATGTGGAGATGCCATGATGTTTATGAGTCTCGACCTTGTAGTGTCATTGTTACTTTGGGGGGTCATCTCTACAGAATACCAGAGGTAGTTCCAACTATTGTTCCACCTAAAAAGTGCCTCAAGGTAGTATCTCATATTGCAAAGTTCAACTTCTTCACAATCTGTTCAAAAGGGGAACAAAAGGACAATGCAGCCACTACAGCCTCGCCCCAAGCACCTTCTATCCAATAGAAGCAGGTCAACAAGGTTGTAGAAAAGTGAAAAGATTCCTTTTGCACATAGGCATATCATGTAGCCAGACTGGTTAAAAAGGTCTAACCCTTCCAACCACATGTTCGTGACAACCTTCAACAAGCTAAGCAACACAACTTCTCCAACAGGGCAAACAACTCATCAAGATGCAGATTCAGATTCAACAAACACTTTTCCCTCTCCCCCGAGCACTCAACAAAATGGATACCATTGATTCCTAAGGATGGAGGATTGATCCAGGTGGATATCAGTAGCTAGCCACCTTCTCCAACTGGCTCAAAACAACTTTCTGGGAATTTTGACGATTTACTATTTTTAGCAGTTTTAACTTCTGGGGCTATTTTGAGGGCCTAAATGAAGGTTTTTTGATATCGAGCTTCTCAATGATAGACAAAGGCATGATTGATCCCCCAAAATGAATCTCCTCGATGATACCTTTCCAACGGGCTATCATACGCCTAAAATGGAGATCGTATGCAAAAGTTACGACCCTGGGAATTTGATGTACTAACTTGCCCAAACGGGGCCCACATGACTTTTGGCGCTTCATCTCCTAGGGTTAGGTTTTTGTATGTCTAGGGTTTTTGGCATTCTTGTTTATTTTAAAAATGCCTTTAGAGCCTCATTGTAATCATCTTCTTATGAATGCGAGTAGCCGTCACATCTCTTCTCAAAGATAAGCTGCCACCATTCTAGCAAGTCTTTCACTCTGTATTTTTACAGTCTCTATACATTTATTTCATTAATAAAAATCATGTATTACTATATATCTTTGTCTCTGGTTATATTTCCGATATATCTCTATTATATTAATTTTTCTCTTTCAATATCTTTGTATATTTCTGTGTTATATCCCCACTCTCATTTCGTGCCGAAAATAATTCGGATCATATATGCACTGAAGGTTCCAGTGGGAACTAAAGAGCCACTCCGTCTTAGGGGAATAGGAAGATCCAAAGCTCGGGATGTCAGAAGATCCCTGCTAAGGTAGGGGTGTTGCGTCAGGTGCTATCAGAGCTTACAAGAATTGTTTTCTGTAAGAAAGAGAAGACAGAAGGCAAGTTGTGATTTGAATTTGCGTGGAAAGATTGAAACAATGCCGCCAAGGATACATCAAGAGAGACCCATGCCCGATACAGCCGTGGAAAGGGAAATGAGAGAAATTCATGCTCGATTAGATGCTATGGAGACAACATAGAGGCAGACATCTGATACTGGATATATCAGTGAGGCTGAAAGTGAGAATGAAGATGGAGCCGAAGAAGAAGTTGTAGCTGAAGATGCTGCAGAGGAACATCTATTCAAAGCTGTTGCAAGAATAGGTTCTAGAGAAAAAATGGACAACCCAATGTATGCAGGCAACTTAGACATTGAGGAGCTGCTATATTGGTTTAGAGCTCTGGATAAATATTTCGACTATGAGGATATCAAAGAAGATAAGAAAGTAAGGTACTCAGTCACTAGACTAAAAGGGCATGCAACATTGTGGTGGGATGAACTACAGGTTGACAGGCGTTGCAAAGACAAACAAAGAATGAAAGACTGGGACAGGATGGTAGCCAAGATGAAAGCCAAATTCATACCCGGAGATTACCAAATTAATATGTTTTGAAGAATGAAAAATTTGAGATAGAAAGGGATGACAGTGAAGGAATACACTGAGGAATTTTACAGACTCAACATCAGAGCTAGTCATCGCGAGAGTGATGATGAAAAAGTCGCCAGATACATGAACGACTTGAGATATGAAATTCAAGATGATATGAGCATGGTGACAATCAGAAATGTAGAAGATGCTTATCATATTCCTTCAAAGGCAGAGGTGAAATTGGACAGAAAGCAAGGTCAAAGGGGCAGAGGTAGAAGTCAAAGAAAAGGAAAATCAATTGCCCAGGACAGAGTATAGAAGCCCAAGGATGAAGAGAAGAAACCACATAACCACCCAGAAAGGGGAGGAAGCTCACAAGGAGGACAATATGCCGAAAAGAACACTTTTCCTTGAACAAGAGGAAGAGGAAGAGACAGAGGAGGTGAAATAAAGTGTTTTGTCTGTGGAAAGATAGGACACAAATATTTCGAATGTCCTGATATAAAAAGGGATGGAGGAGGTGAAGCTCACATTTTAGAAGTGCAAAGGAGAAATGTTGAGGCAAAAGATGCAGAAGGCGGAAGATCCTTAATGATGAGGAAAATTCTCTTGAATCCAAAGAAAGAGATAGAGAATCCAGTTCAGAGGAACAATTTATTCAGAACTGCTTGCAAGACCAAGGATAGGGTATGAAAGGTAATTGTTGATAGTGGAAGCATGAATAATCTAGTATCCACAGAGATGGTGGAAAAGATGGAATTGGAGACAGTTGCACATCCAAGCCCATACAAGGTTTTGTTGTTGCAAAAATGACATCAGGTAACTGTCACTAAATAGTGTTTAGTTGAATTTAAGATAGGGGGATATAGAGATGAGATCTTATGTGATGTTATTCCCATGGATGTCTATCATCTTTTATTGGAGATGTCATGGCAATATGACAAAAATGTTGTTCATGACGGAAGAAAGAACACATACACCTTGGAGAAGAATGGTAGGATGCATATGTTGCTTCCAATTGAAGACAAGAAGATGAAAGAAGAAACAAGCAATACTATACTTCTCATGAGTGGGAAGGATCTTATGGATGAAGTCAAGAAGGATGAAGAAATGAAATTTGTTGTGGTGAGAAAACCTAGAGTCATATTGACCAGTACCTCAATAGATGATTTACCTAAGGATATTCAGGAACTGCTGGAGAATTTTGCTGATATAGTGGTGGACGATTTACCTTGTTCGTTGCCGCCCATCAGGAGTATAAGCCATCAAATTGACCTTATACCAGGAGCGAGTTTACCAAACAAGGAAACATACAGATTGACGCCGTAGGAGAATGAAGAAGTTAAGAAGCAAGTCCAGGATTTGATGGACAAAGGGTTGATTAGAGAAATCTTGAGTGCATGCGCCATGCCAACAGTGTTAAGTCCGAAGAAGGACGGTGGATGGAGAATGTGTATAGATGCGAGAGCTATAAACAAAATCACCATCAGGTATAGATTTCCTTTACTCAGGATGGACGACTTGATAGATTTCTTGAGTGGATCAAAGTTTTTTTCAAAAATTGATTTGAAAAGTGGATATCATCAGTTTAGAATGAGGGAAGGTGATGAATGGAAGACAACATTCAAAATGAATGAAGGACTGTATGAATGGCTTGTCATGCCATTTGGCTTGACGAATGCGCTAAGTACTTTTATGAGATTAATGAACAATGTCTTGAAAAATTTCATTGGTAAGTTTGTAATTGTGTATCGTGATGATATACTAATATTCAGTAAGACTTAGGAAGAACATTTGAGACATTTAACTCTAGTGATGAGGAGGTTGCAACAAGAGAAGTTGTTGATAAATCTGAAGAAGTCGTCTTTCATGAAGTCAAAACTTATTTATTTAGGTTTCGTGATCTCTTTGAATGAGTTGAAGATGGATCCTGAAAAGGTAAGAGTAATCAAAGAGTGGTCATCACCAAGGAATATATTTGAAGTTAGAAGCTTCCATGGACTAGATAGTTTTTACAGGAAGTTCATCATGAATTTTAGTGGAATTTGTGCACCAATGATGGACACAGTCAAGAAAAGACATAAATATTTTCATTGGATAGAGGAAGCGGAGAAAAGTTTCAAGTTGTTAAAAGCGAAGATAATTGGACAACAAGTTCTGGTTCTGCTAGACTTTAGCAAAACATTTCAGGTGAGATGTGACGCAAGTGGATTTGTGATTGGAGTGGTCTTAAGTCAAGACAATAGACCGGTTGCATACTTTAGTGAGAAGCTGAACGATGCCAAGAGAAATTATTCCATGTATGATAAAGAGTTTTATGCATTCATACAAGCACTGAAGAAATGGAGGCACTAGATGGTTCCGAAAGAGTTCGTTTTGTATAGCGACAACCAGGCTTTACAGTTTATAACCAGATAGGAGAAGCTGAACCAGAAGCATGCAAAATGGGTTGAATTTATGCAGAACTTTACTTTTTTTACAAAGCACATTTCTGGAAATGATAACAAGGTTGTTGATGCATTGAGTAGGAAATGTTTGATTCTGTAGGAGTTTTGTGTAAAGACCTTAGGTTTTGATAGCCTTAAGGAAATGTACAGAGATAATTCAGATTTCAAGGATGCTTATGAAGCATGTGAGAATCCTGTTCTGGAGACAGAAGCTATTGGATTGAATACTTGATTCAGGATGGATTATTATTCAAAGGAAATCAATTGTTTATCCTGAAGAGTTCTATGAGAGAAAACCTTTTGAAGGAAAATCATAGTGGGGGATTGGATGGACATTTCGTCCATGATAGAAGATTTGCGTAGATGAACAATTTTCATTATTGGCCAGGGATGAGGATGGATGTCAAGAAATTTGTGAACAAATGTAGAATTTTCTAGCACGCAAAGGGGAAAAGACAAAATACAGGGTTGTATCAACCATTGCCAATACCAGAGAGGCTGTGGGATGCGGTAAGCATGGATTTTGTGCTAGTACTGCCAAGGACACAGAGAGGTTGTGATTCCATATTCATGGTAGTCGACAGATTCTAAAAAATGGCACATTTTATCCCATGTCATAAAACCAGTGATGCAACACACATTGCAAATCTGTTTTTCAAATAAGTTGTTTGACTTCATGGTTTACCTAAGAGTATTGTTTCAGACAAAGATAACAAATTTGTTGGTCATTTCTGGTGGACACTATGGAAGAAGTTGGGGACAAATTTATCTTTTAGCTCAACATATCACCCTCAGACGGA
>SNQJ01S0164053.1:0-21257 GCA_010110895.2 Picea sitchensis | reverse complement strand
CGATTTCCGAAGAGGAAGTAGCTGAAGGAGCCTACTGTGGGTAGTGGACTCCCCAGGGAGTTGAAGAGTGTTGACTCTTCGGGCCCGTGAGAAACAGAAGGTCCTGGTGGAGCAGCTGGCTCGGTGAGGGGCGAGTTGCGTCACACTCTCATTTTGGATGGTTGGAAATGGAATGAAAATCTTTATTGGCTCACTTTTTGTGCGTATTGTTCTCTAATTTCTTTAGGATATTGCTCTAGGGTGAAAATAAAAGCATTTTGGCCTGAAAATATCATTGAAGAAATTGCTATTGCAAGGCCAAAATACCAACAAGTTATGATCAAGTTCTATTTTGTTTCTTTGTGATTTTTTTAAAGCTATATCTTAGTATTGAATTTAAATACCTTAAGGTTTGAAATTCTTACCTTAGATGTATGTTTTAATTAATCCAACTTAAGATACTTAGGCTAGACCTAGAACTAGTTTAGTCTCTCTTTGAATTTTGTATAACAGAGGTACCCTAGATTGATGATTTCTAAGCATTCTCTAAGAATATGTACAGATTATTAATCAAAGGAGAAAAACAAATCTACTCAAGGAGTGGATTAGAATACATGCCCAATGGTAGCATTGGATTTATTTTACTCAAATTCTCTATTGATTGAAGTTTGTTGTTCAAGAATTAAATGATTGATTTATTTTGAGTGTACAATGTGTTCTCTAAATTCAACCATTAACACATTCTCTAAAATAACCTTTCATGTTTAAATTCCTTGATTTAATTCATTGTTGATATACATATTCCATTGCACTTTAGAATATTCCACCAAACTACACTACTTTAGAAACTCTAACATGATTTTTTTGATCTGGGTACATTGATGAATGTTCATAACTCCAAGAGGATTTATCCTTATTTTGTTTTTTCATACAACACTATAAGTTTTAAATATACAAAAAAATTGTTTTTCAAAATCCAAGAAGCATCAATAATTTAATGAATGATTTCCAAGATCTAATGTTTGGGTATAACAAATATGTAGGGAATATCACTTATTCATAGATTTGTGGATTCATAATCCACATTTTGCGAAGGCCATCTGATTATTAATTCTTCCTATGATTAATTCTTCCTAAGGTTCATTTTCATTTTTCAAAATCCAAGAAGCATCAATAATTTAATGAATGATTTTCAAGCACTAATGTTTGGGATATAACAAATATGTAGGGAATATCACTTATTCACCGCATTTGTGGATTCATAATGCACATTTTGTGAAGGCCCTATGATGATTAATTCTTCCTAATGTTTATTGATTACTATCCTAAATATTTATGACATATGTTGTTAGTCCCTGCCCTTCAGGCTAGTAGGGACTATTGTAATCGGTTTTCAAGAGATATATTACTCTTGCATAGAAACCAATGAATTTAATCCAAAGTTTTTCAAAATTTCAATTTTTTTGGAGTTGCATTTCATATTATATCTTAAGTTTTGAGTTTAACCCTCTTATTTGGCCTCATATCGAGGCAAACTTAGGATAACGTTTAACATAATTTACCTGGTTTGAATGTTAACTTAGAAAACTCGATACAAATGAAGTAATGCTAACTTTGAAGTTAGCATTACTTCCCTAACATTAAATGCTTTCTGAAAATGTCTCCCCGTGCATAGTCCAGCTAATATCTATTATATATATCTGTGTGTGGCAGTGGCTTCATAGGTGTTGTGATCTTGTGATATTGAGTTGTTGTGATCTTGAGCTCTTGAGCTCCACCAGGTGTTGTGATACCTCTTATTTACATGCTTCTCCTGCACACCACACAAATTCCTCTAATCTTTTGGACAAACTTGTCGAATGCGGTCTTTAACTTCTTTTGGGTCTTTACCTTCTTCTGGGTCTCGCCATGAAGAGGAGGTGGATGTCTCCAGTTCCAGTATATTCATGTCGAACTACTCCCATAAAAGAAAAATATTTTATGTAAGTATATTCAGAATATTGCACTATGTTTAGACCAACTACTAAATATTTTCAGAAAAGTAATTTCATAAGGAAATATTTTACCAGTGCAACGTTTAGACCAACTACGTAATATTTTCAGAAAAGTAATTTGAGAAGTAAGGAAAGCTCTTACCAATTTGCAATTGTGAGGTCAAACACTTCCTCAGCTATGATAAGTGCATGAAGGTTGCTGACATAAAACATTGTTTGCTAATGCAGGTTGGGCACCTGTAATCCCTTTTACATCATCCCTCACCCAACACAACCATCTTCCATTGGTAGTGGAGTTCATGTTTTTAACCGATATCTGTCCATTATTGAATTTCCTTCAAGCACCCTTCTCCAGCATGCCTCGCCCAACACAACCATCTTCCATTGGTAGTGAAGTTCAAGTTTTGAACCAATATTTGTCCATACACATTGAAGCAATTCTTCATTCTAGATTAGTTTTGTCTCCAAGAAAATCTATAAATAAATGCCTCCATTTTCCATTAGAATAAGATCAAGCATGTTAATATTATGCTACAAAACCTGTTTCGATTAGAGTACCTATATATGCTTGTATCCTCTTCTTGAGCCATGATAGTGGTATAAACCCCCAAACAAGACCAAAAGTAACCTCTTTTACAGACAAGGCAAGAACAATGGGGTCTTGCTTGGGTATCAAACTAACCCAAGTGAACTAGTAGAATGTGTGTGTGTGAACTCGCCTTTGAAATGATCGCCAAGTACAAGACTGGGATCGTCCCCATTCTCTACAGAAGGTAATTGAATGTCCCATTCTTAACTTGTAACCCATCGTCATTTCCTTGTGGTCTACATAATTGAAAACACCGTATCAGTCTGCCTAGCTATTAATAAATTTCTAAGCGGTTTAAAATGGAGGGTTCCCTTCTTGAGGAAGGGAAGAAGTCGCTTCACCATCAACAATGACTCATACATCAAACTTGTACTCATATCCAATGTTGGGGGTGTTGGAGATGTCCAGGCGGTTTCAATAAAAGGGTCAAGGACAGGTTGGAAACCCATGTCACACAACTGGGGACAAAACTGGCAAAGAAATTCCTACTTGAACGGGCAGAGCCTCTCCTCCAAGGTCACCACCAACGATGGCGAGACAATTGTTTCATATAAAATTGCTCCTTCTAACTGGAAATTTGGCCATACATTCCAGGGAAGCCAACTCTAAGGAAAACCAAAGCCGGATGAATGTGTTTAGCCATATATCAATAATTTTTTAAAAGACATTCCTTTAACAGGGAAGCTAATGCATGAACCACTACTTCGATATCTAGAATGCTCGATCTGCATATGGATCTAGATCTAAAACTGAAAATGAGGGGTATACCAATAAATATGGATTTGAACTGGCAACATTTCTCTTACAACCAATCCAAAGATTCACCCAGCTATAAAATCCATTTTGCACTGCTCTTGAGTCATCAGACTTATCTACTCAGGATGGGATTCATGGAATTGGAATTTGTGGATTGCATCGGGGAACTCGCACTACCATGTTCTCCCTTTAGGGTGCTACTTGTCCCATGAAGAGCATGTAGGTGGTGCATGAAAACATTTTGTACCCAAATGGCTTGTCTCATATCGTAGTAGATTCATATTTGCATGTTCTTCCTTCAGGGTGCTACGTGTCCGCTATAAATCATAAAATGTGATTCCTAAACTATTAAAACATGATCACATTTACACATGATCAAGTTTCTAATTTCAAAATTCTTAACAAGTTAAAACACTATCCAATGCAATCACTATTGTTTGTTTCTATATATAGTCAGGTCTATGGTATTTATTGTGGCCTCATCAATTTCTAGACCTCATCAATTAAGTGGTACACATTGCTAAAAGCTTACCACAAGTGTCATTTTTCATCTGCACATGGACATTACGTGTGTTTAAGATGTTATGTCTCTCTCACATGTATAGACTGAAAGAAAAATGTGTCCTCTAGATAATATTTGCAGACAGTCTTGACCATATGGGAATCTAATTAAAAAATCAAATGCATGCATGCATATTTGTTCATGAGTTATAAAATAATAATAATAAAACATCATGATATATTAAAAACCATGATTGTTTTTTGAAGAACATACTCATACGTTTCAAGTCAAATCAACCAATGACAGCTCTAACCACCGGTATCAGTTAATATATCTGTTAATATTTTTATGTATATTCCACTTCGGTATAAATACATGACGAATCTATAATTCTCTGTATCAACTAGAAAGAATAAATATAGTATTAGAATGGAAAATATTTATTCTATTGGATATCAATATTGAACCTGGATCAACAGTGGCCATTTCTGGCCTGGGAACTGTAGGCCTTGTAGTGAGTAATTTCATTCCTCGTCCATATTCCCGAAATCAATATTCTATATGTTATTGTTTCCAAGTGATTTCCCCTAATTTTCATTATTTGACTTTTTGTAAGTCTCTAATTTGTGACAGTAATGACCTTCAAGTTGTATATAAGTTTTAGAGGGTGCGAGGATGTGAGGGGAATCTAGGATAATTTCCATAGACACAAATCCAGCCAAGTTCATGAAAGGTAAAATTGGAGATTCTGCAGTGGGATTGTTCGGAAGAAACAAGGAAACCCTGATGTACTTACAATCAATGTGCATAAGCAACATGCAAGTCAAATCAACCAATAAAAACTCTTCCCTGAAGGCAGGGACTTGCTGCTCTGCAACCTTTCTTGTTTAATTTCGAAAGGATTTAACTCACAAACGACCATAATAAGATCAAATTATAGTCACTTGCACTTTGGTTATCTTGGATATAAGGAATCTAAATTTCAATGGTTTGTGATGACATCATAACTAAATCTGAGCAATGATATTCAAGATGAGAATGAGATAAATAATAGTTAAATGTGGTTAACCTCATAACTCAAGTATGGCTAAGGATTTTTTTTTAAAGGATTTAGTTGATATTTACATTTATATTTAGCACATTGTAGATGGTTTATTAATTATCAATAAGCATTATTGATGAAATGTGGTTTAAAACAAGCAATCATAAAATGCCACAATATGTATGTTTTGATTCCATGTAATGTAAGTCTATTTTTCCACATTCTCTTCATTACTTTTCCAACATAACATAACAAACATATTTGTCTCATTTGCATATCATTAAATCTGGTTAAATATAGCATTTTTATTACTTTTCCAACATAATATAACAAGCATATTTGTTTCATTTTCATATTGTTAAATCTAGCAACAACTTGCATATCCTAAATTGATTTTATCATTGAGAGCGAGTTGTAATATTTTTCTTACTCAATCTAATCTGAGTAACTCTCTACCACTACAATCAATTGGGTTAGATATATCATATGGATTCCCCCTAGGATAGTGTACCTTATTTTCCTTACAGTGAAGTGTGGGGCAAGGATATCGAGGTGATAATGGGTAGCTTGACTGATAGTGCCTCTAGGCACTCCAACCAAGGTTAAGAATTTTCCTTTTCGGGCAGAGTTTGAGAAATAAAAAGTAGGATTTGAGTGGGTACGAAGGGCGGTGTGGCCTACTTTGGTTGTAGTTCATGCTCTACCTTGCATCATTCTCAAATATTTAAAATTTTTAAATCCAAACAAAAGAAAAAATAATCATCCAAATCTAGAAAAATTCCCCTCAAAATTCAGGATATTTTGGGTGTTAATGTGTAATATAGCTAATATCAATTATCATATACCAAGATATAATCTAGTAACCACAATGATACTATGTATATCCTAAAAAACATTCTTAAAACATAACCAAAATATTTATAACAATTGGTATATGGTATCTTTGAAAGAAGCAAGAACACATGGATAAAGAACCAAAACCATAACACATTAAATAGAGATCCATATTGTAGAACATGTAAGAGATAAAAAGAAATAAACAAACACAATTTGATATCATGAAACGTGCAAACACTGAGTATATATAAATAACCATTAACAATTGATATATGGTATCTTTGAAAGAAGCAAGAACACATGGATAAAGAACCAAAACCATAACACATTAAATAGAGATCCATATTGTAGAACATGTAAGAGATAAAAATAAATAAACAAACACAATTTGATATCATGAAATGTGCAAACACTGAGTATATATAAATAACCATTAAGATCATATTTCTTTCACAAAAGTAAGAACAAATATAGATATAAAGTAGATCATGATATTCAAGAAGTTCAAAACCACTTACTTTGAGTGTTTATATTGCTACTTACTTTGAATGTTTATATTGCTACAATAACTAAAAAAAACATACATACACAAAATAAACCCATGATATTTAGGGATTTCAAAACCATTTATTACAAGTCTTTATATTTCTATAATAACTATCTACCAAGTCAGACCTAATGTATGTTGCAATGTTACAACTACTACATTTATTATTCTATACATATATAATCAAGTATAACTTGAAAGGACATTCAAGGTTTTAAGAATTTTAATAGTTTCAATGATTATTATATTTAAATTCAATTTTCTATACAGAAATAATTAAATAATCGAATATAATTTCAAATAACAATTAAGCTTTTAACCTTCCTAGTTGGGGTGACAAGGGAAAAATCAATGTTAGGTATAAAGTAAGCGATACCCGTGTGCATAGATTACTCACCCTCCAAAGCACAATGTGGAGGGACTCCCATTCACATCCTACACACGTAAACTTAATATGATAGGGGATGCCATGGACGAGGTTCTTTTCACCATTGTATTTGATATTAATGCCACTCGATGGATGTGAAGGTTGGGCCTAGGATATGAAATAATGTGGGAAAAGGTTGGGCCTATTCGTACTCATTGCAGGTCTCACATGGTGGTTGTTGTCACTTATGAGGTTCACTCTCTTATAGGAATAGATAATGGAGAAAATAGTAAGGTTTTCGATGAATTAACATGATGTGATGGTAGTGGGATTGTAGCATGAGTCAAACTAAGTCATGAGACTCATATGTCATAACAATGGCTTTAAATCCTAGTTTTAGAAAATCCTCCACCATAATCTTCCATGTTTGATTAACTCCTTTATCTATGGGATCAATCATCCCTTGACAACCTAGAATAGCATTCTTCTTTGCAACATCGATTATACCCTCCCATGTGTGACGATGGTTCAAGGAGGATTAGGGTGGAGGGATCAACTACAACGATGAAGACTACCTTTACCAAGGGCCCAACAAGAGGCCATGGCTTCTGAGGAGGCATTAAGAGTTAACACCCCCCCTAAAATTTGCGTCGAGCTAGATCTTATCAAGACAGACATTCATTTAGATAGAATTACGGCATCAGATGGGGACATAGATGTATAGCTCACCACCTGGATCCCCGACATAGGGTCCTCCTATTCCCGAGCAACAAAATACTATCGCACCATTGACCTTTACTAGCATATCAAGGCCCTAATGGGAAAATTCATGATAGAAAGGAACATAGGAACCAATGAAATGTCACTGCAACTGGAATACCTTCAACATCAAATTAAAGAGATGGATCGAAAAAATTCTCTCCTAGCAGAAAGGACAATTGGATTGAACTTCAACGAACCAAGTAAGGGAAATCATCAAGTTATGATGGACTATATCCCCTCTCCTCAAGCTTAATTTATTCATTCTTTGTTTTATAGTTTTATATATTTATCATACCATCTCTATCAAGAGAGCCTAACATCGGTTAGCCTACCAAGCTAATATAGATAAGCACATTAGTTTTTTTTATATAGAATATAGAGACAAGTTATTATTTTATACAGATAAGACTTCCAGCCTCAAGCAACAGTTATTATGTTGCTGCTCTAGTTTCCCAAGCGAAAAACTAGCAAACAAAAAGATGTAATTTTACTGATGTCAATATAGTATAGTGACAAATAGCATTAAAAAAACAATGAAGCTTTTAACCATATACACTAATTGATTGAATATAAGTTCTCAATTAATTTTTTCAATGTTTATGATTAAATTTACATTAATGAAAAAGTTCATATTCATATTAAAATAAATATATTAAGTATTTTATGTATTTATTTCAAAATCATTTTTATGTAAATTATATTTTTCTTTTGATTCAAACACTTAGCAAAAAACTTTACAAATCTATGGTATCCCAAAATACATCATCAACAAACTATATATTTATATTTAGCAAAAGACTTTGCAAATCTATGGTATCCCAAAATGCATCATCAACTTTAACTTAATCAAGTACTATGTTATATTTAACCATCATTATATTACTTAAACACTTATATAAACCATTTTCATGAAATTTTCCAAGAAACTTAGAAAAACCATTCATAAAATTAACAATATAATATTTCAAAAGAAAAGTATAACAATAACATTCGAACCAAGACACAATTCACATAAATAAATCAAATTTGAAAAAGAATATAACATAGTACTTTAACTTAATCAAGTACTATGTTATATTTAACCATCATTATATTACTTAAACACTTATATCAAACCATTTTCATGAAATTTTCCAAGAAACTTAGAAAAACCATTCATAAAATTAACAATATAATATTTCAAAAGAAAAGTATAACGATAACATTCGAACCAAGACACAATTCACATAAATAAATCAAATTTGAAAAAGAATCCAAATTTGAACTTTATAAAGTAAAGATATAATAATATGAAAATTATAGTGTAAGTGAAGCTATAGCTAAGAAGAAAAATGCATATTGCTCAATTGCAAAGAGAGAAGAAAATTAGGTGTGTATATTGCTAAAATTGTAAATAGTGATAATTGCTTGAAACACCATGAGTATGGGATGAATTCTCTTTACGGTAAAAACCGTTAATTTTTTTTTTTAAGTTTTCATTTCATTTAATTGAGTTGTTATGGGGATTTTAATTATGTAATGTGAGATTATTTTGGACTTCTATATTTGTGTGGTTTTTATTGTAAAGGGCATATTTTTGTGTAATCAATATTGTACAATATGAGTGTTCAATTCCTAGAACAACTTATTAGTAATCAATTTTTTGTTCTTATATTGGTTTTGTTCATGTAAATCAAGACAATTAAACCATTTTAACCATATTTTTCACCCATTTATACAATTTTTCAATTTTCATTTTATTTTTTATCCTAACTTTTTGTGTTTGAGGTTTTATTTGGCCTCTTATTGAGGTAAAGGATAATTTATACAAAAATATTTCATTGACACTTAGGAAAGATGATTACATTACTTAGGAAAGATGAATTCATTATGATGTATATATTTTGAGGTGAACTAATGCTATCCCCAAAGTTAGCATCAGTTTGCTGACATCTTTTGTTAGCATATTTCCGTTGAATAATCGTATCTAAGATTCTTCATGCAAGATATCGATGGCCACCAGTTTCCAAGTGTTAATGTTCAACAGACCACATGATTCATGTAAGATACTAGTCTTGTTTCTCCTATTCAAGAGGACTTAGTTATTTATAATTACTCTTCGTAATTGCTCTACACTTACTTATTCTCGGACTTGTTGGTGCACCACCTTCCAACCTTCTTTGATTTGCTTCGTACAAGATGCTTCTTACTGCTTCACCTTCCAACCTATCTACTTAGCTCGCTTCGTACAAGGTGCTTCTTACTGCATCACCTCTCGACCTCTCTAGTCAGCCACAAAATATTATAACATTGTCCGTAATTATTATCACATATAGTTTTTACTAATCCAATCACATATAGGTTTTATTAATATGAAATCTAAAAGTTGAAAACTAAAACACAACTATTTCTTATTATGCTAATAGGATGGATTATTTAGCAATAGAACGAACCTATATTAGTTTGATGATATGGCCATTTTGAACCCGGATTAGATGATATGGCCATTTTCAAACAATTTGTCCAGCAGCAAGGATTTCTAGGGATGGTCGCACCACACAACATTCTGCTAGAAGATTTACGCTTGCATTATCCTGGTAAATGTCTTTGCACAAACAATGAACGAAGGTTGTGTTATGCATAAATACATTTAGAAATTCACATCCTCAGTTTATTTACTCAGAGTCATATTTTAGTGCTTTAGATGCATCTTATGCTTGTTATAATAGTGGACTAATACTAACTATTGTGGGGAATGTGGTGATTTTCTTGAAGTATTCTGATTATAAATCTCAATTCATAATTGGAAATGGAACTATGGTGGATATCTTAACAATGGTATTTTTTTTGGTTTAAAAGATGGTCAAAGCTCAAATATCAGATGACCCAAGCTCAATGGAAACAAAATGATCTGGTAAAAAGTAAAAAAATAGGACAAATCAAGAAAAAATGCTTGGGAAAAAGTAAAAAATACAAGAAGTTGATAAATTTGAGTATGAAATGATGAAATTGTATAAAGGATCTGCTAGCGGGTGTTGAACACTGTGTGAATTGATAAAATTGCAAAGTACCTCTATTTGCAGGTGTTGAGGCCAAGGCTTGGCTTGAATGTCAAGATTGGATGAATCTTCTTCACCAATTTCCATGAAAATTACATCCTTTCACCCATCCATGGTGGTATCTACTACCACTTTGTTTTCTTATTTTCACTCCTGGGTCTCTTCGATGATCATCCATATACATACACATGATGTCACAGAGGTTTGGAGGGATTCAATTTTCCATCTCACAAATAGAAAACCAAAGCATGTTTTTCCACCATCTGGCCTTGACCTCGACCTCGCCGAATACCTTTGATTCTCTGAAGTATTTCAATTACATTAGTTTGTTAGTTTGGTCCGCTTCTAGTCCACTTGTTGTATCAATTGGGGAAATAATGCTTTCGCTTAAAATAATCTAAAAGTTGCTTAAATTTCAAATATTATATCAATGTTGCGGTCTCCTATTCATACAACAACATTGATTCCAATTATTGGTCAACCGGAATCCTCTGTACCCACTTTCAATTTTGATAATTTTGTAGTCGTTGCATTTATCTTCCAACATGGATAATAGACATCAGATGGTGTTATTCCTGGGTTCTTTCCAATCAGTGCTAGTAACAGAATGAGATTTCCTTGATTCATACATATTTTTTTGTAGAATATCAATAACATAAACCATGAGAAAATTTCGGACCGACCAAGAAAGGCCCAGGAAGGGAGGAAAGAAGGACTACCCGATTTTTGGATTTATATATTCTGTTGGTTTGGTTGTTGTTATTCCTATTTTCTTTCCTTCTTGTTGTTTCTGTCAAATCCCAAGCCTAGGATTCACAACCCAATATCATAGGCCACATCTTCTCTAGCTTCTCATTGCAGTGTGACACGTCAAATTATATTACGTCAAATATACCTAAGACTTTCTTTGGCTTCATCAATTGAGATACTCAACATCTATGAGCCATCAAGGTCATCTGGACTTAAGACCAATCTCAATTGCAGTAATCAACTACATTGGCCACATGAATGTGTGAATATATCTTTAGTGGATAGCTATTATGTTGGCCACTTGAACACAATATGCTCAGCATAGGATGGCTAGTTTTGTTATTTTTACAAGTATGTGCGATAGATATTGTTGTTCCTTCATAATCACTAAGAAATATGAGATGTATATAATAAAATTCAAAAACAAATTGGAAGAATTACCATGCATTTCCTTGAACTAAAATGTTCGATGTTGATTTTGTATACAATGAGGCACATACAACAACTCCAACTCCAATAAAAACAACTATGACTGCAAATAAAAACATTAGAAAAACAATGAAGCTACAATTGATCTAAGATAATTGATTTTTCATTGGAATTATGGAGAGGTTCATAACCACCATTTCTCTTGATTCCCAAAACCCTGGCTCGTAACCATCGTGCCTCCTAATGCCCAAAACCATGGTGACCCCAAACAACGAAAATAATCACCACTACAATGATTACATGAAAATGAAACATTGTGCCTCCTCATGCCCAAAACCCTTGCGACCCAAAACAACAAAAATAGTCACCACTACAATGATTGATTGCATGAAAATCAAAGAGAAGATTGAGAACCATGAAAGTTCATATCTTGTATTCATTCATATCACACTGACTTGAACCCTTGACCTGCTCGGGCACTGACGAAATTCTATGGCAACCTTGTGGTACATGCATAGTAACATGTGACATTCATCTGCACAACATTCTATGGCGTGTGCAGTGGGTCATGTAGATAAAGACTCGTTTGATACATGGATCTTTAAGTGTCATTGTACATTCATGCACATGCACACTTGTTAATGTGTCCATTTCAAGTTGTCGAGGTTCTCGAGCCTCAGACATTCACACTTTCCTTTATCAAGGTGGCGAAGGTCAACTAAGGATGGTGCACATGCAATAAAATAATCACAAATAAACATACAATAATATATATTTTATCGTTAATAATAATATATTTAAGATATAAAATAAAATAAAATAATAATATTTCTTTTAATATACTCTATGGGTAATAATATAAAACATTGTTTTTAAATGTTATGAAACAACTATACTTACCAAATTATAAAAAAATTGGTACTCTTGTTATGGGTTTTCTCTTTTAAGTAAAAAATATATTAAAAAATCAAATACAATGGAATATGCAATGGTGTAAACATACCTTTAGTTTTGTTCAATGGATTTGTGGTGCAAAATGCATTTGTTCAATTACAAATTCTCAGGTGGCATCAGGTTCAAGTTATTGTGTTCATTCTTACTTGCAATAATGATGATATTTATGATTTTATTCATGAATTTTTGTAATTGAATGATGAAGTCAAGTACATATAACACATGTTCCTATGGTAAACAGTCTTGTATTATTTTAAGAATTTCTTGAAATTTCCATGCTATGCCTTAGAAGTTCATTATTATCATGTCAATGCTCATTCTAAATACACACATCCACAAGCCTTCCTTGATATGTAGAATACACAACACTTGAAGCGTCTCCTCAAATATTATGTCGATTTGGTGATCTTGAACTCTACAAAACTTCACTTATGTATGATCCAATTTCCTTTGTGTATAGAACTTTACTTCTCTATAATTTATGCAATTAACTAGCAATTCAGTCATCTTGAACTCTACAAAGCTTCACTTATGTAATATCCAATTTCCTTTGTGTATAGACCTTTACTTCTCTATAATCTATGCAATTAACTAGCATGGTGTTTTTATAACAGTTGATCTAAAAGAAAATAGTTAGATGAAAATGCTAGTAACTATAGGGAAAATCTTTGCTCGACAAACAATTGTCACAAGCATCTACTTTCCATGTCAAAAACTACATGAGTCAAGATCCTAAGTGTCTTTATACACTAGAGGAAGAAAACCCCAACCAATAAAGTACAGGAGATCCATTGCATGAACTTAGTTCATGTATCTTATGGCTCCATGTAAACACACAAGGAAGCCATGCTTTATACAATTGACAACTTGATCCACGTCCTCTATAATTGGTAGGGACTTGTTGCCCTTTGTAGTTACCTTGTTTCCATTGTTAAAGTGAAGGGAAAATTGAATTGAGTGGGCCAAGTCGATGTTTAGATAATTGGCTTGTAGATATAGTTAAATAAAGAGAAAATTGAATTGAGTGGGCCAAGTCGATGCTTCGATAAATGACAGCCTCATGCTTGTAGATCTACTTAAGTAAAGAGATTTTGTATAGAAATTTCATGCTTAAAATTTGATTTGTTTGTTTACATGATTTGGGTTGGGAAAAACGTTCTAAATGGGTGAATCATTTCCATTCTTGGCACTTACTTTTCCCTTCTATTTGATCCCGAGTGGACTAATTTGAATGAGAAAATCCTTTCCTAAATGAATCGTTGGTGGTATTGGAACTTTATGCTTGAGTGCTTAGTTCCAAAAACTTGTGTCTAATTTTCATTTTTAATTTGAAAATAAAATTAAATTGAGTGGGACAAATCGATGCCCAAATAACTGACATCTTCATGCTTGTAGATCTGCTTAAGAAAAGTGGTTTTGTATGGGAATTTCATGCTCAAAATCAATTTTCTTTGTTTATTTGATTTCTGTTCGGAAAAATATTTTGAAAGGTCAAATCATTGCCATCCCGAGGACTTTATTTTTCCTTGTAGTTGATTTTTAATGGAGTTGTTTGAATGAAAAAATACTTTCCCATTTGAATCATTTCTATCCTTGACACTTTATTAGTCCTTGCCGAAGGGAAGACAATTTCCATTTGAATCATTTCTATCCTTGACACTTTATTAGTCCTTGCCGAAGGGAAGACAATTTCTATCATTGACACTTTATTAGTCCCTGTCGAAGGCAAGACAAGGACTCATAACATTCGATAAGATGTTGACCGTCAATTAGTTTCACATTGAATATAAATATTTTTTTTCGCTTCCCAAACTTTTAGACAGGGTAAACAAATATTTATTTTTTCATAATATTTATATTGAATTTATTGAACATCCTATTAGCCAACAAGATCAAAGTCTTATTACCCAACTCATCTTAAATAACCTAAGTTTTTAGGATTCTCACATAATGCATTTTCTCAACTATTGGCCAACAAGATCAAAGTCGTATTGCCCAACTCATCTTAAATAACCTAAGTTTTTAGGATTCTCACAGACAACATTTTCTCAACGTATTGCCCAACTCATCTTAAATAACCTAAGTTTTTAGGATTCTCACAGACAACATTTTCTCAACTATTGGCCAACAAGATAAAAGTCTTATTGCCCAACTCATCTTAAATAACCTAAGTTTTTAGAATTCTCACATAATGCATTTTCTCTGCATTTAAATAAGCTAAGTTTTTAGGATTCTCACATAATGCATTTTCTCTGCATTTAAATAACCTAAGTTTTTAGGATTCTCACATAATGCATTTTCTCTGCATTTTCTCAGCAATATTGGATAAACCAAAGTTTATTGAATGCATTTTCTACAATGATAACCAAAGTATGATGACGAGCTTATTGAAGTTCAAAATGTCTCTTTATGAGGATGACGACTACACATTATATGCATTATATCGACTTCTGTTCACATATCTATTATATCCATGGTTTGTAATTTTTAAAACTGTTATTTCCACGACACTCAAATTCCTATCAATTCATGTCAGTTGCAAATCCCTTGGGAATACATCCGTGATGGGGTTCCGTGTATGCTCTTAAATATGATCGGTGTCCATTATTGGGTTCTTTGTATTCGGTGTCGCATTCATCATGTAACCGCATCTTCACTGTTGTGCATCTAATCACCGCCTTATTCCCTGCAACAACATTTATCATAACATTTATAGTAAGAAAATCTAGATACACTGCCTTTGTAACATAGTAACATGTTATTTCTTTGGATCTCTCTGGACAGAACAATGAACCATGCTTCTATGTAAGCTAAGCCTTGCAAGGCCTTCTTAACACACTATTCTTTGGATCTTGGAAAAGAAACACTAAACTATGAACTATGTTGCTCAGACAGTGCCTCATCTTTAGGAACTGCACATGCACTTGACACCTTGGAGAAAATATTCTTTGAGGTAAGATTTCATTGATTTCACTTCCCTTATAAATCACTTTACCAGATACCTTTAAAATTGCAAAATTTACATAATTTGTTAGAGCCCAGGATAATATTAGCTAGGGGAGAGTGCTTACTGTGACAGAGTATTCAAAATTGCTTGCTTTATAGCAATAGCTCAGCTTCTCAGTTCAACTCACCCTTATCAAGGCGTTGGGTTGGGTCTAACCAGCTTTATCCGCTTGGGTTGGGTCTAACCAGCTTTATCACCCTTGGGTTGGGTCTAACCAGAATATCCTCAGGAAGAATGAGTTATTTATTTTGTTTTCAAACCAAACCTACCTAAATGTCCCCTTGCAGACTCATATCGGTGGGACAACCGCCTCCCTGACTCAGGAAATAAGTTGTCATTTCTTCTAGTAGTTAGTTGCAAAATAGAAAATGAACACTGATAATTATAAGTACTAGTGAGCAGCCAAATCTAAATAGTCAGCCTTCCCACATATGACCTTGTTTCAAAGCCAAAAAATCATATATCACATGGAACACGCTCTTTCTCTTATTCCTCAATGAGAGCTACCAGAGAGAAATGCTTGTTTGCAGTCAATTCGTCATACTTACCCTCCAGATGTTTTCTCTCGTCTCAAAAAAAATAAATTGTCCTGTGCGCTTCGATGAGAGGCTATCCTGTGTTGATCATTAGTGTTCGCCTGCGTGGTAAATAACTAGCTATATAGAGGGATGGAATCCCAGTGCATTCTTTGATTATCCCTAAAGTGGACGGATAATATACCTCGTCAGATTGGGTCTGACTTCATAAACAATCCATAGCAATTGACAAAGTCGACTAAGCATCTTAAGAGCCAGTTGGATAGCCATCGAGCTTAGCGAGTTCTAGTGAGATTTGCATGTGTTAAGCATATAGCTATCTTTCTTTCTTAGCCGGGGTCAAACTAGATGTCAAGAGTTGACAATATTCTCTCTTGCTTTCATTTCTTTTCTCAAACTTCCATCCCTTCTATCCATTATTTTTTGGCAATATATATGATGTGCAGCAATGAAAACCGCATTTTAATTTGTTGTCAAAGAAGGGCGTGCTTTTTCTATCCATTATTTTTTGGCAATATATATGATGTGCAACAATGAAAACCGCATTTTAATTGCAAGATTGGTCAATGGCCAGGTAGTGGTTATTCCTATGATAGTTACAAATTGGATTAATGGTAGTGGTTATTCCTATGATAGTTACCAATTAGATTAAAATTCCCTGGGGGCTTGGCTTCTCAGCCTTCATCAGCACATACTGATAATCGAAGCTTCTCATTTCCACAACTGTTTTCATCAGGATTGAGGATACCGTGGGGATTGGCTTCTCAGCCTTCATTTCCACAACGTTTTTCATCAGGATTGAGGATACCGTGAGGCTTGGCTTCTCAGCCTTCATCATAACATACTTATAATCAAATCTTCTCATTTCCACAACCTCTTTCCTGCTACGAGTAATTGCCACTCACCATTTTTGTTTTGGCTAGCTAATTATATTGATCTCTTTCCTCAAAATATTTTCTGAGCAATGTATTGGTTGTGCGATGCTATAATCTGCAGTGGTTCTTGTTGCAAAGCTCAGTTGTAGTGATTCTTGTTGCAAAGTTCAGTGGTCGTATGATCAACTACCAGTAACAATTGAGATATTTGTTTTTCATATTATTTTAATAAAAAAAAAATTGAAATTCCTTAATATCAACATTTCAATACATTACTTAAATAAATATTTAATATCAAATCCATCCATAAATATTTAATATCTAATCCATCCCATTTTTCGGCAGGGACAATGCTACTGTTGTACCACTTGTTTTTACTTATATTTGAGATAAGTGATCAATGCCTAAAACATGTTTTTTCTTTCCATTGGTAATGTGAAGAGAAAATCAAATTGATGCCTAGATAATTTACGTTCTCGTTCTTGTAGATGCACTTCAAAAAAGTGGTTTTGTATGGGGATTTCATGCTCAAAATTGGTTTTCTCTATTTACCTTATTTCTTTCTGTTGCGAAAAAGGTTTTAAAGGGGAGAATTATAGTCATCTTGGTCACTTTCCTTTTCCTTGTATTTGAGATTGTGTGGATTGATTAGAATGAGAAAGTATTTGCCTATTCAAATTGCTACCAAGCTTGGCACTTTATTTTTCCTTGTAATTGAGATTCAATGGTCATTTCTCGGGACATGTATCTTCTTTCCATTGTTAGTATGTAAAAAAAATCAAATTAAGTTTTCCAAATCTATACCTATATAACTTCCATCCTCATGATTGCAAATTCTCATAAGAAAAGTGGTTTTGTATGCGAGTTTCAAGATCAAAGTTGGTTTTCTTTGCTTATTTGATTTTTGTTGGCTCATCACACTTTTCCTAGATTCAGTTAGTTAGGTGGTCAATCTACATATGGATACATTCGATTGAGTGATTGAATAGATATCGACATTAGTCGGTCAAGTAATCGAAAAGCATATCATTTGGACAAACCACTAGTCAAAGATAGTGGAGCGATGGATCGACCAGTCTAGCAATCCACTACGAGATGGGCGCATCGTCAGTCGGATTGAGTATCCTTGTTGAGCTAACTAGATAGAGTGGATTTAATGGAGTCAACTCTAACAACTTATGCTTATATGTGGACAATATCCTTTTCATTACAAGGAAAATGGTTATAAATAACAAATCCCTTGGGTCGTTATCACCATGAGAATTAAGTACATGTGGATCATGCAGGTCGAGATGTGCAGTATGAATTGTGATTTTTTAATCACAGTGTTCTCTACTTAAGTGTTGTAATGGTGTCTTTACACACCACATTTTTCTTGAAAAAAAATTATTCCCTCTTCGATTATCTACAGAATTTTTTTTCTGTTTCGTAATAGGTTCCACCCTCTTCCCCAATAGGGAAAAATATTTTGAATGGTTGAATTGATGTTATCTTGAGCATTTTTTTTCTTGTATTTGAGATTCAGTGGAGTGATTTGAATGGGAAAATAATATCCCTTTCAAATCATTGTCAACCTTAGAAAGTCATAAAGAGGTGATTAAAAACATATATATCATATAGAAGTTTCTTTTATCACTTTTTTCGCACAACCTCCCCGATACTTCCCTCTTCGGTGCTCCCGTGTGGATTTGGCCTCTAGTGGGGTGAAAGTTCCCCCTCTGTCATAGATTTCACCTCCTTGATCACCTCCCTCCCCAAATCCTCCAAGCCTTCCCCCCCCCACCCCTCATTGTGCTTTGTTAAAAAGATAGATGACATCCTGACTATCCTAGTCCAAGACAACTCTAGAAACATCACTTTGCATTTTGCTGAAAAGGGATTGCCTAGAAAATTTACAAGCATATTTCCCTCTCCCAAGGAAATGGTGATTTGGGTTGACAAGAACTGGAGACTATTGATCAAGAGCCACCTTTCTCACTCTTTTTGTGGATGTTTTTTTTCATTCCTATTTGAAGAAAAGGACAACCGATATTTGATATTTATAAGTGGTCCTTATTTCATGGGATCTTGAGGTATGTATCTCAGTTGTCGGACCCATGAATCTTGCCCGAAAAATGGCACACCCTCTGTCGTTCAAGTCTGGGTTTTTCTCCCTTGTCTCCCCCTTCATTGTTGGAATGATGAAACTATTAGAAACATATGAAATACCCTCAACAAGTATAATGACAAAGAAAAGAACAACGATGGTATGCAAGACTGTTCTCTAATATGTGTGGAGGTGGATCTAGAAAAACGCCTCAAAGAAGCATTCAAGAATAACCCTAGATAATTTGTTCTACCTTCAGCTAGTAGACTATGAACAACTCCCATTCCAATGAAAATCTTGTCATGAGTAGGGGAATTTTTCCAAGAACTACCCCAAATCCATTCTAGAAATGCCCAACTATGAACCAACTGAGCTATGATAGTAGCGAAAGAAGAAAAGACAAGCCACAAGACCGGGTCCAAAACAAAAGTAGGAAATACCTCAATGCCCCCCCCACCCCAGATCTCCCTCCAAGCCAAAACCTTCCTCCTCTGCATAGACATAAGGGAAGACCATCCCATATAATGAAAACCAATATGAAATCCTTTCAAATTTGGAATCTGAGGTTGATCCAAACTTTGATCCAAAGTTAAATATGGAAGGAGAGTTGAACCCTATCCTAGGGGATGGTGTTGAAGGCAAAGATCCCTCACTAAATATATCAGAGTTGGTACCAAAGAGATTAGTGACCTAGGAGGATGGAGATCAATCTAACTACTTAGAATAAGAATCGGGTCAAGAATCAATGCCCAATGCCCCCCAAAAAAATATGGTTCACAAGTCGAACCAACAAAGAAGGGAAGTTGCATTGAACATGGAAAATTACCATGGAAAACAGAGAAGTTTGGATGGAATGGTAAAGAAAGAACCAAGAGCCTATATAAATCAAGGCGTACCCATCTCCTTGAAGGGGGAATCCCAAAATATATAAGTAAATGATGAAAATCATATCCTAGAATTGTAGAGGTGTGGGTGGTTAAAGAAAATAGGAATTGATTAGAAATATTGTCAAATCAGAAAAAAACACATCTCTTTATACTCCAAGGAAATGAGACTAAAGGATTATAACATCCTTCGAGAAAGTTAATTTTTATGGAGATCTTGCAAAGTAATCGTTTTCAGCTCAAGAGGTGCTTCTAGAGGCCTATGTACTCTATCGAATCAACAAAATTTTTGAATGGAGAAATGGAAAGAAACATGACAATGTATTATGGTACAATTTCTAAACCTCCCATTAGGTATGTCTCTGTAATTTCTTTATATATATATATATGAATTATATTCCCCAGGATAAAATGGACTGCTAGAATTCATTGAATAATCTTCTGGAGGGAAACATAAAATTCAAGTTCATAGTGGATGATGGTTTTAATACCACTTTGAACTCAATATAAAATAAAGGGGGAAACCTTGTCTGTGATCTTGTTTGAGAACAAATGGAGGACCTCATGTCCTCCTTTGACTTGGTAAACATCAAACCTATTAAGTGAAAATTCACCTAGACCAATAAAAGGTTGGGTCTAGGGCATATCGTGACACATTTGGATCACTTTCTTCTTAGTGGCCCTCTTTTGGAAGAACATTTCATTCCTTCTTCTCACATTCTCCCATGGTCTGGTTTTGACCACCTCCCTATTTCCCTGATATTCACTAACCTGGAAGACCTTGGCCCCATCCCCTTTATATTTAACCTCTTTTGGTTCCAAGGACCTAATCTCTTTGTTATGGTCTCTTCCTTTTGGCCTCATTGGATCTCAATCTCTCCTATCTCTATTTGGGAGAAAAAGATCTAGTTTCTCAACAAGGAATTCAACTCATGGGATCTAGCTCAAATTTCACCCCTAGAAAAATAAATCAAAGATTTATCAAGGAAAATGGAAGCAGTCAGGGAAAATTTAGAAAGAGAATAGGTGACCAAGGACCTATTATCGGAAGAACAAAACACCTTCCATGATTTTTGAAAAGACATATATACAAAAGAGGATCTCTAGTGCTTGCAATCACACAATCTCTGGTTATAGGAAGGAGATATAAAAACAAAACTCTTCCATTGGCAAGCCAAAGACATAATATGATTAAACAATGTCAAAGAAATCACCAATGATGTGGCAGAGTCAATTATCGATTTTGAATAAATAAAAGAACTAGCCTTCAGACATTTCGAGAGGCTATATAGAGAATATCATAGCACTAAATTGGACTCGATT
>SNQJ01S0164050.1:0-21257 GCA_010110895.2 Picea sitchensis | reverse complement strand
CGCTTCTAGAAGGATCTTCCTCTAGATGCTTCTTTTTAGTATAAGTAGGAGTCAAGGGTATGAAAACACTAACTTGGATATTATTGTAATAGAGATCTTCTCAACTAGAGGTTGCCTCCTCAAAGAGGCTTGTGAACATTTCTTTCATATTAAAAGTGTTATTTCTGTTATTACTCTCATATCATTTCAGTGTTATTGTGGTGAATGTTCTAGTTATATTGTTGTTATTCTACCATTACTAGCATTTTATTTCTATTCTGCATACATTTTATATCTAGTGTATTACAGTTTATAATGATAAAAATTTGATATTTCATGATAATGAGAGAGCGGGGAGATACTGAAGATTTGGCAGTCACGCAGACATATGATTGATCATTAATATTTATTTTTTGTTCTTTTAAGAACTGATAGTTTTAATCATGGTTTAGACATTTATATTTCGATTAAGAAATCATCTCAAGGATGTGGAAGCGCTTTGATTTGATCTCATTAGATTTGGGATGGTGTAAAAATTTTAAAAGGTGGATCATACTTCCCCAAGATCTTGACAAAAATTCAAGAACAATATTATGGAAGAGACTTCTAGAATAATTGTCTTATAAATCATTGATATGAGTTAAAAATTGACATTTAAGATGCTTGAACTATTTCAAATTGTCGTTAGTGATAAATATAATTATAAAAATTCCCCTCAATAATGGATTATGAGTTAGAAATAAATTTTTAAAAACAAAAGAAAACAAAGAAAACAACAAAAATAATCAATCAGAAAAAAAACATAAAAATAAATAGCTATGGATATTTACAGGGGGTAGGTCTTATTTTGCTCAAGTGAAGTATTTCTTGAGAGTCTGGCCATTCACCGAAAAAGTGTCTAGTTGTCCCTCCAAGTTCTGAAAATGAAAGGAGCTAGGACCCAATTTGTTTGCAATGACAACAGGTCCCAACCATAGGTTTTGAAACTTAGTGCGTTCTCCTTTATCCTCATGTGCTTTGTCCCATTTGAGGACCAAATCTTCTACGCCAAAGTTTCTATTTGAGGATGAACTTGTATCAAACCAGGTTTTAACAATCTGTTGGTGTTGATCCAATTTATGTTTTTCTTGTGTCCTAACTTCTTATAATTTTAGTAAACCATTTATTCGATTCTCTAATGGGGGGCATTCTTCCTCCTGAACTTTATGAGATAATTGGAGTGAAGGGAGAAAGAGTTGGGGAGGAAGGATAACTTATCTTCTATAAATGAGGAAGAAAGCATAATTACCGATGGAATCTTTTGGAGTGACCCTATCGGCCCAAAGTGCATTATATAATGCATTGTGCCAATTTTTGTGATTTTTCGACACTTTTCTTTTTATTATTTTAATCATATTTTTTTTTGTTGACTCAGCCAATCCATTTCCTTGGGGATAATAACTGGAGGACTATTTTAGCTTAATACATTTTTCTAAAGAAAAAACATTCATGTCCAAGGAAGAAAAATAAGAAGCATTATCGAAAACTAAACATTCAAGTATTCTGAAACAAGTGATAATATGAGAATTTGAGAACGGAATTACCTAATTTGTGTTTAGTACCCTTAACGATAAATCTTCATACCATCTTATAAAATAACTCATTTTCATGAGAATGTATTTGTGTTGCTGTGAAGAAGGTGGGTTAATTGGTCATATGATATTTATGCCCCACTATTGAAATGGTGTATCTATTGTAACACGTTGTAGGGGAAATGCAACCTTCTTGACCCACCCTGCAGATTTTTGACAAATTATACATTTGTGATCCATAGCATGAGTATATTTAAACCCGAATTAAACTATTGTGGAATAGACTAGATTCAGAGTTGGGGTTTTCTCTTTGGTAGAACCTGAACATCTTCTAGAGACTTCTAAGCAAATAAAATGGAAAGTTTAACTTAAAACCCAGGAAGACCATCAATAAGCTCACATGAAATAAAAACACCAGTTCATAGTGTCCCTCACAGGTGAAGAACTATTTAATTATCAACAACAAACCATGCCAACGAGTTTTGAACAATTGGATGGGTGTACCTTTAACGTTATAGCGCAATTTTCTGGATACCATCAGTAGATGCCAAGCGATACCTTCTATCTTTGGTTTTTTGAACCATTGGTCCACTTCCTGCGACAAACCCATGGCCTTTACTATGGATTCTTCATTTACTTGGTTGCCAACATGATGTTACATCCATGCTTATTGAGTCTAGATATGCTCTTTCTTCTAGTGTTTAAATCTTAGGATCAAATCTCATTAGAAGAGATCATAGTACCTTTTGAAAAATTACAGATTCATAAACTTCTTCTCCCAATCCTATGATTTCATTCACTGTTTCATCAAATCGTAAGAAGTAATCTGCAATATTCTCATCTTCTTTAATCTTCAGTCGTTTGAATTGACCTCTATAAGTTTGAAGCTTTGCTTCTTTGACTTTTGAATCTCCTTCATAAATATTTTGAATTTTGTCCCAAATCTCTTTAGCAGAGCTACAATGTATATCTTTGGTATATACCAAATCACAAAGGCCATTCAGAAGTGCATTTGTGGCTTTTGAATTATTTAGACTGAGTTTTTTTCCATTGTCATTTGTTGGCGGAACTATTGGTTCTTTGTATCCATCTACAATTTATTTCCAAACCTCAAATCCCTATGTGTATACATATTTTTTCACCCTTCTTCTCCATAATGCATAGTTATGTCCATCAAACTATGACATTCCATTTTTATACATATTTTTTCTCTCCATGATCTACCTTTTAGTGGTTAAACTAATTTCTGAGAGAACTTGCTCCGATACCAATTGTTATTCTATTGGGATTCTCTAGGAGGGACGGTCATTCTACAATATTTGGCCATATGTCCAAAGTTGCTTCATTTGTAGCATTTCACTTCAATTCTCAAAGACTAAAACATGGTGTCACTTCTTCTATATGTTTCATTAGGAATTATTGGATAACAATTTTTTGCATGACTTTCAAAGTTGTTTCTGTTCCTAATATTAGATCTGCAATTTACAACTTTATGTCCAAAATTATTACATGCATAACATAAACCAAGAAAGATAGTTTGATACCTAGGAGTTGAAAATATTCTAAAAGGAGTTACTCTTCTGAATCCTTCATGATCCTAAGCCCTGCTTGTTTATGATTATCGCTGATTTTGAAATATGACTCTTCTAGGTGAAAGAATGTCCTTGTGATATTTCTTGTAAAACTTCTTGACTCCTCTAATTGTTTCTGCATAGATTCTCGGTTGTGTTTCTTTATCTATGGTTTTAGAGCTTGAGCCTATTTCTGTCTGATTTTATCCAAGCCCGAACTTGTCATGATGTGGCCTTTGAATGTTGATAATGTTATACAAAACCATTGAAATGTTCTGCATATTCTTCTGTTGAAGTTCTTTTCTCAATGTAACGACCTCTGCTTCCAAATTTCCAATGATCCTATCTTTTTCTTCCAATTTTTCTTTGAATGCTTCTTCAATTCTTTTGTACTCTTCTATTCGAACCTTTAATTTAGTGATAATATGCTCTAGTTATTTAGAGTTTGAATTTTGAATGTCTTCTTTCCTTTCTAGTTCTTCTTGGAGTTTTGTCTTTTTCTTCTTTTCTATTTTTATAACTTCTATAACACTCAACATTTCTTCTCTGTAGTCAAATTCTGCTTCTTCATACTCCTATTATATTTCTTCTTTATTAGAGTCTTCTATTTCCATTAATATAAATCGTTTTATCTCACTTTCATTGACTTCATCTTCGTATGATGAGGAGTAGTCTTCTTTGGTGCAAATTTTTTTCTTGAATACTTTATTTTTGTTTCTTTTTCCTTTAACAAGCTTGGAGGAGATCCATCGACACACAAATGGATGATGAAGTTCCAATCTTTGATGAGAAAAATTATTCATCATGGAGAATAGAAATGAAAGGGTATTTGAAAGCAAAAGGAGCAGGTGTTTGGAAAGTAGCAATTGGTGTATCAGTTCCATTGAAGAATAAATCAAAGTTTGCAGCTCAAAAGGAATAAAATAAGAATGGTGCATTGTCTCTCAAGACCATTTCCAATGGAATCTCATGTTTTGTCAAAAAAAGCATGGGACAATGTAATTCCACCAAGGATCTATGGATGAATCTAGAGAAGACATATCAAGGAAAAAAGGAAGACAAAGAAGACAATTCCATCAATAACAATGAAGGTAAAGACTCTCCAAAATCCCCTGATTGCAATAATTCTAAGTGTGATGATGTTGAATGTTTCACTACAAGTGAAGAAGAAAATATAGAAGTAGTTTGTGTAGAATCAGATGACACTTATACTATATATGAAGAGGAAGATTTGTTGAATCTTAAAGATAATGTTTTATCTGAGTTAGATGATGTTAGCAGTGAAACAAGACATTACTCAATTGCTTTTGAGTATCTTCAAAAATACATCAAGGAATTCCTATAAAAGTACCCAAGATATACCATGGCACTAAAGAAAATTCTCAAAGAACAAGAAGAAAGTAAAAATACTCAATTAGAAGAAAAAGAAGAAGATATCAAAGGAATAAAGAATGAAATAGAGAAAACAAAGAAGGTAGATGATTAGCTTAGAAAAAGTTAATGTCAATCTTAAGACCAAAATTGAAGAAGCCAAAAGAATATAGGAACTATTGAAGAATCAAGTAAATGAAAAGGAAGAGTCATGCCATAAGTTGGAAGTTGAATTTGTTGATCTTAGAAAGAAAGTAGAGAAGTCAAACACTCACATCAATTTCATGAACAACTCAACAATATTGGATCAGATCCTAGATAGCCAAATATCTACAAATGATAAATCAGGTATTGGATACAACAAGGAAGCTATACATATTGAAGCTAGAACTTCTAAGAAGCATGAGGTAAGTCCTTCATTCTCAAAAGGCGAAAGTAATGTTGCAAGTCAAACATCTACACAAAGAAAGGAAACTTTCAAAATAACAAAGCGAGGAAGACATCAATAAGACGTATTTACACCTCAAAGCAAATTCAGAAGAGAGACACCTTCAATATGGACACCAAAGCAAAGGTACGAAAATGTTTTTCATATTCACTGCTACTCATGTAATGAATATGGTCACAAATCTTTGGATTGCAGACATTATGCAATGAAAAATAATTTAAGGTTTTATAACACCCTAAGGTGTTGGAGATATAATCAAGTGGGACACATTGCTTCTCATTGTCACACCATGAGATGCTACAACTGTAGTGGGTTTGGCCACAAATCCCAGGATTTTTGTAACACAAGAAGAAAATCCATGAGGAGTACTTCATATAGAATGACAAGAAGAACACATGAAGCTAGGAAGGAAGAAAATTTTGAAAATATGGAAGTTCATAGCTCGTGTTCTGAGAAGTTGGGACACCTTAAAAAGTTGATGAAGAAGATTGAACAACCATAACAAAATGGAAACCATGAGGAATGCTCAAGCTTTATTTTTTCTTAAGCATGCGTGGGCTCATGTGGGAGAAGTCACATACATAATGAGGTGACCTATAGAAAGGTTGTGTAAACATGTTAGTTGTCTATAGAATATGCCATGTACCCATGGTAAAAACCTTTCAAAAGAAGGCGATGCAGATGAGTTGCAGCTTGATTTGATGGTATAACTCTATTTTGTAGGGTCTGACATGGTTTATTGCATGTTTTCATGATTATATGTTGGCATGTGTATTTTATTTATGTATGGTGATGACATGTGGTTGAGTGTTGAAGAATATGCTTGATTCCTATATTGGATGCATGGTACTAACCCTGGAGTGTGGATTGAGGCATTTTCTATTGAGCAAGAGTGTTGGTTATGTCAGTGAAGTTATGGCACTCTGTTTATGAGATATATCATGATGATGTGGTGCTATCTAGAGACATATCATTCATCCATTGAGGGACACTCTTGGAACATGTTTATAGCTATTGTTGTTGCATTATACATGTTGTTTTGAGGTAGATTTGTTGTAGTACATGGCGGGTACATATGTGAGCTCCATTGATATATCTTATGTTGTATTGTTAGAGGCATATTTGTTGGATTTCTTGGTACATGGATTTGGCATGTGGTTGAGCTACATATTGGGACATGTAGTTGAAACGTTGATGAGGTGGTTATGTTGTACATCATTGATGAGTCATATCTTGATCTATAGTTGATGAGTGATTGGTACATATTTGGTACATTGTTAGAGGCACTTGCTAGCAGTATGATTGGCACATGGTTTATGGTTGATATGGCATACATGTATGGGAACACATCTTGATTGTAGTTCATATTGTTGAGGTTTGGTGCATGGTAGATGCACTTGCTTTGGTACATGATGTATGGGATGATATAGTCGGGACACTTGTTATGATGCTTGGTTGATATATTGATGGCTGAGATACATGGTTGTGGAACTTGGTTTATGGTAGAGGCATATCATGAGTGATATGACACTTGTTTGAGGCACATGGTTGGCATGTTGGTAGAGGCATATTGTTGGTACATAGTTGGCACATGTTCTTGTAATATGGTTGATACACTCCATTTATGATATCTTATGATATCTTGTATGGTATTGACGTACATGGTTGATGTACATGGGTGTTGTTCATGGTTGGCACTCAATATGGAACATGATGTACATGGTTGATGTTTTGTTCATGATTTTGTATTCATTGTTGAGATATATTTTTCTTCATGATGTATGGTATGCCACAAGTTTGATGCATGGATAGGTCCAAGGATCGCCATGGGAATAAAATATCATTCTTGAGAAGTTGATCTATGTTTTGGTTGAGTAGTAGTATTTTCAGCAGAAGAAGATTGAAATGGTAGCATATTGTTTATCTTGTAGAAAAGATAAGGGGAGAAATACCCACAGGGGCAGTCATTCTTCTTCCCATGATTCTGGGAGGAGAGATTCATCAGATGCGGGATAGAGAGTTAGATGCTTGGAGAGATCATAGAGGCATGTTTCTAAGGGGAATGATGGTCACAAGGGGAGCATGAGTGATATGTATTCAACATTACAGCATAGTGATATCCCTTGTTCAAAAGGGGAGATATTATTCAAAGGAATCTCAAAGTCATCCAGACAAGGGGAGTAGCCCCAAGGAGAGTTCAGGCAGGGGGAGCAACCCCAAGGAGAGAACTACCATTTTCCATTGATGTCAAAGGGGGAGACATAGTCACATTGATTTGATTGAGATGACTATTGATGAAGAGAAATGCCATGTATACATGTTTCCATCAATGATTGGTGTTGACATCAATATTGGTATTGCCATCAATGCCAAAGGGGGATATTATTGCATTATGTTGTCATTGATGTCAAATGATTGATGTCTTGTCATAGTATCATTGATGTCTTGATTGATGACCTATGTTTTCATAGATGTAATTGATGTCAAATATGTCAAGTGGTGTCATAGTGATGTACTGTCATGGATTGATGTACAGAAAGGATGATGTAAAGGTTGGTCATTGTTTTCTTGTCATGATTGATAGGAATAACCAAATGGATAAACTCCAAATTTTTCCCCTTATGGTGAAATACCTCATGGGAAGACACTCTTGAATAAAGTTTTCAAAGTGGTCCCCTTGTGGTGAAAGCCCTCATAGGAAGACACTCTTGGATAAAGTTCTCAAAGTGGTCCCCTTATAGTGAAATCCCTCACAAGAATATGTTTTGTGAAGTCCAAATAGTTAGGTAGCCCAATAGTGTGGTTAGGGAACCCAAGTTTGATTAATGAATAATTTAATGAATATCAGTGAATTTGGAGGATAAACTATTCAATATGGATAGTATATGTCATGTCGTTTCTGGTGATATGTGGAACGTCACATAACTCCTCACAGTTAGATAGTTATGGCCATGTGAAGTTGGAGAAACCTTATGAGTTATCTAGAAGCCTATATAAGGTCAAAGAAGTCAAGTTATTCTAGAATATCCTAGAAGAAATTGACGAGTCAAAGTGGTTAGTCATAGGTTAAGTGGTTGCAACAAGAAAACATTTAAAAATAAATTAGTTGCAACTAGAATTGGAGAGTTTATTGTTTGTGGGAAAAGTGGATAACTCGACAAAGTGGATAAGTGGAAAAATTGGTTAAGTGGACAAAGTGGATAAGTGGACAAAGTGGTTAAGTGGACAAAGTGGCTAAGTGGACAAAGAGGTTAAGTGGATAATTCCAGAGGAAGCTACTTCGAGAGTATAAATAAGAGAGCAAGGGTATCCCATTAGTATCCATTGAGAATATTGAATATATAAAAGTGAAGTAGGTAACAAAAGGAGATCTAAGGAAAATTTTAGAGGGAAGGTGAAGTGAAGAAGGCCGAAATTCAAGGGAGGATAAAGTTTTTTTATGATGCCTTCTAAGGTATGTTATTTACATGTCATCTTACCCTTTTCGCAATAAATATTTTTCTAGAATGATTCAGATAGAGAAATATGGAGACAGTTGAGAAAAAATATCCAAGTAATTGTGATAAAAATTTCATCTTGTGGTTTGTTGTAGTTTGAGAGTTACACTCCGCAGAAAATAGGCTTTGTGGCTAGTCCTGAAACTAGTCTAAAATAGGTGTTTCGGTAAACACGTCATAACTTATTCATAACAAATCTAAATTCAGTAAGACCAAATGTATTGGTTATATTAAAGTATTTAGTATGTTTTGTACCATTTTCAGATCCATACAAAAAATATTCCATGTGGGGAATTCTCTACAAGGTCTCTCTCTGGAATAAGGCAAAATTCAACAAGGTATGCCATTTTTGCTATAACTCCTTTTTTGGGAGGTTCCAAGGAGTGAAACTTGGAGGAATTTCATAAACTACAATGAAGAACATTGTGTACCATTTTCAGATATTTATTCATTACAGGTACATATTTATGATTGTTTTAAGTTAGATTTGTTGACTAAACCAAAATTAGTCATGTGAGAAAAAAGTAAAGCTTGATGAAAATACTGGTCTCTTGTTGTTAAAGTTAAGGAAGGTTTGCAGGTCTATGATCATATACATCAGGTCTGTTACAGAGTTACATATCATATTTGGATGATGAGATTGATGAGATAGGTTTACGTGACAGGTTGTGCATAGTTGATGCACTTGTGTTGGTATAGACCGTTGGTACAGTTTGACAGATTGATTTCTATCTACAAGATGGGTATTGTAATTGAGGGTTGGATTCCTCACATCTTGGTTGGTGCTGAGATACACAGGCTGGGTATTGCATTGAGATTTGGTTCTCTCTTGGATTTAGTGCTCTATTTCAGTTGGTGTTGATAAAACCCAAGGATTGTAGTCCATAATAAAAAAGAAAATTATACATATATCCGGTGTTCTTTGTGTTCTTTATTGTGATGGTGCATAGATCTTTATTTTTAATGTATGTAATTGAGATATATTTACATGTAAGAAACTAAGTTTGAATGGAAGTAATAAGTAATGATGTTTTGAATGGTGATTTCTAACTAACATTTTGTGAGAAGTGTAAAAATTACCCTCACATTGATTCATCCCCCCTCTTAGTGTGCTCGGTGTTATATACAGACGTGGGACTAGTATGACCAACTGACTTCACTAGAAACAAAGATCATCCTCGAGAGGATGTCGGAACAACAACAACAACATGACCACCAATTGTTATCTCCTCAAATAAATTGGTCAAAATTATTTGATTAGGTGATAGAGAGTCATTAGAAAAAACTCTACCAATTCTTTAGGGCTCATTTTAATGAGTTCCAGCTTGTAAATAAAGTTTGAAAAACATTCGATTTGTTTTTTCCTTCAAAAAATTAAAAACTTAGGTTTCGGTGGCTAATGCCTTCTTGAAAATGGATTCTAAGCCATCGAAATCCTTAGCTTTCGGTGGCTTAAACGCGAAATTCGGGGCTACTTTAGCCATCGAAAGTGCAGAAAAGTCTATTTTTACTGCGTTGAGTCATCATTTTCAAATGATGATTCTGAGCGACTGGAGAATCATTTTGAGAAATGGGGGGATGTTTTTGTTGCTAACATGTCATAAAACAATAAAATCTCTCATTTTTCCTACATGTGTCATATATTGGGAGAATCGAATTCATCTCTGAGCCCTAATTTTTGGATCTCAAAATTTCCATGTTTGACACATGTTTTTGAAATGCAGATCCTGGGAAAATGAAAAAAAATATCAAAGAACTGAGAGAGGTTTTTTCTCAAAACAAACCAATATACAAAATCCTCTTCCAGTTTGTACACAACGAGTTTGTTTTGATAGATATGGGTCAATATTTGAGCAACATATTTCCATAAATTTTTGTCTTTTCCAACCACCTCACAAATTCGAATTTGAGATAGGAGAAGAGGTTATCAGATCCATCTTTTGAGGATCTAAAACTACTTGTAAAGGATATAAAGCCTATCAATTTTATAGATTGACAGGGGGTTCGAATTTGGAGACGTTTCAAGCTTGTAACCTCAGACTTCTCATTGTACATCAGTAATACAAGCTTATTTTGCCAGTATTGTTCAGATCTTCGTATTCTTTCTTATCTCTACTTGTACTCGAATATATTATTCATTGTTTCATGTTTTTCTGATGTATGATAAATGTTAACTTTTCATTACATCCATAAACTAGAAATTGCAAGTATTCTTTACTTATTATAATTGGCCATTCATATATGTTTTATTATATGATTCTGCTGGAATAGTAAGTAATTCTCCACATATCCACCTTTTATAAACTTTCAGAACATAGTGGTTGAAATCCTTGTCCATCTGAGTGTGTCTTTGCATGTTTTGAATAAGTGAGACTTGATTAAGTTCTCTAAATTGATCCACCTTTTACAATTCATTAAGTTACCAGGGGGCTCCATCCTTCCACGGTGAAGGAAGGACTCACAGGTGATAACAAAATTAAAGCGTCATTGGGGAATGAAAGTGAAAGCAAAGTTTCCCTAGGAGAACAACATAGATCTGTTTCTTGATGGAAAACAAAAGATAGACAAACATTAGAATCATTGTAATCCCATTTGTCACAGTGACTCCCGTTCAGACTCCTTGGGGGATCGAGCGATAGAAGATGAAGAGGCTGAATTCAAAATCTAGGTACTAGTTCATCAGTTTACTTTACGAATTGTTGTTAATCTTTATCATCTCCTTTATACTTTTCTCTTCACATGTTAAAAGAATTATCCTTTGTTTTTTATACTCCGAAGATTATCAACCATATTTTATAAATCCATCTTTACAAGAAGATTTGCCTTTCTTGTATTGTAGAGATTAAATCGGTCTTGTACCTCTGAGTTCGATAAAGTGACTATAATATTTCAAATTCCTTAAGATTTGGTCGGCCATGTATTATGAAGAAATCAAAACTTATTCAAAACCTATACAGAGCTTTACATTTGTTGCCATAACCTCTGAACCTTGTCAGCAAATTGCCATCCCTCATGATCAATGACCTTTCAAATAAAAATTAGAGGATGAAGATGTTTAAACCTCTGTGACTGCCTTACCTCATTCATCCTTACCCTCTTGGTACATTATGAATATCTCCCTTGGTTTTCTGGAGAGGATCAAGTTTCAGCTGAGAGGAACTTGGAATCTTTTGTGGATTTTATTGATCATTTTCAGATTATTCACGAGGATGTGATCATGAGATTTTTCTCTAATTCATTGATTAAAGATGATACTATATGGTTCAAAAATATAAGAGATGATTCTATTGGCTCTTGGATCAAATTCTCAGGATGTTTATATGAAACATTGGGGTGAACACAAAACAACGGACTCTTACCTAGCTGATTTCTATTCTTTGAAGATAGAACAAAATGAAACTTTGCCTACTTTTAATCTAAGATTTTGCAGAATATACCATGCTATGCCTTTGGAGATCAATCTTACAAAGATAAACCCATGATATATATTATGTGATGGGATTGCATTCAAAACTTTCTCTTCTTCTATTAGAAAGGAAATCTTTGTCATGAACCATTTTGTTTGAAGATTATTTAGAGGTGGAGGAAAACATTTTATTGCTTCAAGGAGAATCCCAGTGCAGGTTGATTTTGAAAACCATCATCTACATGAGCCAACAAAATGTCAATATAGCTCAGATGTTGAGCAGGAAGGTAAAGAGTATAAACAGATTTGGAACAACAACAAGAATGTAAGTATATTTCAGATTTGGTCGGATTCTTCAATATGTACCAAGAACTCAAAGGGAGGCGGTATGAGTTTGAAGTTTATGATCATTTTGTAAACCATAATGAATCTATGGTAACTAATGATTGCATAGGTAACTACATTTTTCTAGCTGACCACTATAGATATGAATTAAACTTTATTTTGTCATTATCTAATGAGCATCATTCTGAAGAAATGATTGTTACTATCAATGATCAAGATCTGATTATAAAATAATTAGAAAGTCCTCAGTTTTCCAACATAAAAACAATCATAGCCGAGCAAGAGGCTGCCATAGATATACAATTGTTTCCCAAATATAAACAGATTTCCGATTTCAGTTTCAAAGACTTAGTGGCAACATTCATAGAATTATACATTTCAGAGAACTTGAAAATTTCAGATTTTATTTCACCAGCACTTCTTGGTGAGTATGGTTTCTTGGATGATTTTTTATCACTATTGTTGCATTTCAAACATTAGGTATTGATCAATAGGAAAGATGAGATTATTACAATATTGAAATTGCTTGGATGGATCTTGTCTAGAGGAAATATGCCTTCCTTAGCAAATTGCGGTGGTTATGGTAGAAATAGTGTAGAAATAAACGCGGTGTGAAGCACATTTCTTTCTTCCATTTTTTTCAGCAGATGTATTAGTCATCTTGTATGAATAAAGGTAGGTTTTTGAAGGTGCAAAGAGATCAAATTATACAGAACTTGAAAGGATTTCAGAAAGAGGTGATATGGTTGACTCCATGCCCAATGGAACACTAAACATTGATCATATTTATTTTTCTAGAAAGGAATTAGATATGTGGTCCTTGAAGCCTCGCAGGCTGACTTTCATCCCCAGAAGGAGCCGGATGTTATCTCTTCAAATAAATTGGTCGAAATTATTTGATTAGGTGATAGAGAGTCATTAGAAAAAAATCCACTAATTTTTTAGGTCTCATGTTTTGAATAAGTGAGACTTGATTAAGTTCTCTAACTTGATCCACCTTTTTCAATTCATTAAGTTACCAGGCTCATTCCCATTACAGTCAGGGAAAGGGATCACAGATGATAACACTAGCCAGATAGGCTGAGAGAGTATTGAGACGTGTGGAGAGGAACCTGACTGCTCTCATGCATCCTATACCAATGGCAGAGATCCTACCCCCGACCATGCAACCGCATGTAGTAGGGGTGCCCAGGACATGGGTCCAGTTGTTCTGGCATCTTGTGAATGTCATATTTCATTAAATTATGTGCCGAGGGAAATATTTTTTGTACTCTCTTATGTAGTGAGAGCTTGAGCCCAACGATGTATATTGGATCTATTTGAGGATTTATGGCCTACTTTTGTACTTATGACATTATGTTTTGGACATATTATTATATATATACATCCTTTTTCCTTATGGAGTAATTTTTTTTGTAGAAATGTACTTACATATGTGTGTATGTGTGTTTTACTTTTACATTTGATCAACATGACAATCTAATACTTGAATAGCCAAAGTATCAGTTAGTTGATTATATATCCTAGGAACATGAATATAAGTAATATAATAAAATAATGTTCTAAAATTTGTGCCCTAAGGAATCATAGAGGTGGAGGAATTAGGATCGTAGACATGAAATTACCTCCCATTTAACTAAGACCCGACCAATTCAGGCATCTAGATAAATCCAGATGTGAGAAATACCATGTGGCAATGAATCACAAAGTCCTATTCACCGACCTTATACTCAACAACATTATGGGTTGCTTCACCCCGGAAAAATACTTGCATGAGACACCAACTAACCAACGGGTGTGAAGATCACCCAAGATCGCGAAAGCAAAACCTCTGAATGTGTAAAACAGAACCATCCATGAACCCAACATAGACTAGATTCACTTGACAATGTACCCAATGAGAAAAAACAAAATAAGTTAAACGTCCACAAGACAAAAAGAAAAACATGTATAATTAAAACTATACACTATATACAAGATTTCACACTTGGGTGACCTACCTAAGAATAATACTTCTTAACGTAGAGCCCATTTCTAAGTTCTACAGAGAATTACCTTTGAAATCAACCAATTGATAGAACCCTTTTCTAAAACTTTCCTAACAATGAATAGTCCGAACCACATGGGTTTCAATTTGCTCCCCAAAGGGATCTTTATCTTGGTCATAAACCAGGACAAGTTCGCCTTCAGAGAAAACCCGAGGGAGGATGGACCGATTATACTGACACTTTACACATTGTTTGTGAGCCTCATTTTCCAAGTTTTCATCCTTGTGTTGCTCATGAGATGCTCAAAGATATAGGACATCTTTCTTCTTCAAGAATTGGAGTAGTGTAGATTGGTAATTCCATCAACTTAAGAGAGGTAATTTGGGACTCTATGGGAAAGGTGTCTCCATCCCATAAATGAGATAGAAAGAAGAAGAAAAACTAATGCTGATCTTAGCTGAGTTAAATGAAATCCCTAAGTGTCAGTACAACATCGATTCCAATTGACTTGGTCGATTGATGATCCATTGGAGAATAGTCTTGGAGAGAATTAGTAACAACCTCCACTTGACCATTCTCACATGGATAGTAGGGTGAAAAATGTTCTTTCTTAAACCCCATTTTTTATGTTAGCTCCATCATCATATTGTTCTGGAAGTGACAACCATGATCGGTGACAATATCCTTCAGAATACCGAACCTAGCTACAATATGGTTAAAAATGAAAAGTGCATTTCTTTCTCCATCATTGCTAAATGTTAGCATGGCCTCGTCCCACTTAATAAAGTAGTATACCACCACGATGATATAACAATTCCTCTACTTGAAGGAGGGTGGCATGTAGTGTAATCAATTCCCCCCTTAGTGAAGGGACCAACAACAATAACTAGAAACATGGGAGGAAAGGGTCAACACAAAATTCCAAAGATAGAATATCTAGCATGGGTGACACTTCTTGACCACATCCTACCTGATATTTGATCGATGAGTTCCGAAGTGTCAACATGAGATTTTTTTTGGGTTGTTTCCAACCTAGATAAGTGACCGCCACATTCTCTAGTATGATAGTCATTCAAGACAAGTTCTTCCTCTTCATGAGTGAGACAAAGCAGTACAATGGAGTTCACTCACGATGATATAAATTATCATGGAAATGATAAAGATAGTTCTATCGTGATGGCGTTACATGGAAACTCCTCATCATTGCAAGAAGCAGAGGAAGGGAACTCCAAATTCTGAATATACACAGGTATATCTCCATACCAAGGGTATGAATATGCAATAAGGAAAATATCCCCATTGATCAGTGACTCTTTGAGAAAATCGTTACCTCTTTCAACCAAAAGTTCCAAAATTAATCATAGTAAGACTTTTTTTAGATTTCGTTGAAACAAAATCCAAGTTAAATTCTTGAAGGACAACTATCCATCAACTAATTTTCCCACTAATGACTCGTCATTTCAACACATATTGAAAAGGATTAAAGACAACTATGGCGATGGTCTTGCAAAGTAAGATGTAATGATGGAATCGTTGGATAGAAGGGACAACTAGAAAAGTGAGTTTCTCAACATGGGTTTAGTCAAGTTCTGGTCCAACCAAGCCTTGACTAAGATAGTAGATAACATGATCCTCGAGCACCTCATCCTCTTGGACCAAGGCCATGCCTATAGTAGACTCTTTCATAGCCAAGTACAATAATAATTCCTTGTCATAATATGGAGGACTGAGTAGAGGAGAGAGATGTAATAGTGTTTCAATGCTTGAGAAGAGCATTGATGCAACTCATCAACATAAATAGGACCTTTTTCAAGAGGCGCATAAACCCTTTAGTAATCTCAACATAGTTGGCAACAAAGCGTTGAAGAAAGTTGCAAATTCTCCTAGACCTTGAGTTTGAGGTGTGCAGGGGAAAACTGATTAAAATATTTCCATCAACGCTAAAGGATGGAATAAGATCCATTCACTAGGCAAATAAAACATAACAAGAGACTCAATGTTACGCAAAGGGTACACTTGTTTGGATTTAGGAGAATCCAGTAGTAGCAACACCTCTCAAAGATAAGTCCTAAATTGGTGTAATGATCAAATGTATTATAGAAAATGTGATGCCGGAATCATCAGATATGACAACTATGATGTGAGGTTGTGGAAGGCTGAATGACATGGCCAGCTAAAAGTGGCTCTAGAATTCTTAAGGAAAAAAGGAATTTTCATGTATCTTGAATGTACCCCAAGGACATATAAATGCCATTTTATGTTGATCTTCAGGTTTGATCTGAATTTGATTGTATCCCAAAAAATCGTCCATAAAAGAAATACTTCACAACCTACACATCGCCAGCAATCCAGTCAACAGGCAGGATTGGAAGAATTAACTTTTAGGTAAGATTGCACCATATCATGAAAATCCATACATACTTGAATCGTACCATGTTTTTTGTTAACAAGAACAGTCTTCGACAACCATTCCATTATTTGCATTGGATAGATGAGAACCAACCTTAATGAGTTTCTCTACCTCTCCCTTGATAGTTTTGCAAGATTAGAAGCTAGGCAAAGCTTCTGCTAGACAAACACCATCGAGGTGGTTGGCAATCTCATGTTTTAGCTTCTCAAGTAGGTCAATTCTTGGCATCTTCCCATAAGACTAGGAAAAAGCATTAAGAAACTCTTTAAATAATGGTAGATCTAAATCTCCTAGAAGGAACAATCCACTCTAACAAATATATTTTCCACTTGATATAGGGTTCTAGAGTCCTCCGATAGAATCGTTCATCAATAATTTCCATGCTTTCCCTCTACATGGGTATGTGCATGGCAGGAGGGGTTAGCAGGACAGTGCCATCTTCATTCATAGGTATTGAGCTCTCCTACTTCTACTCTCATTGTCTCATTAAAAGCCAAGATCTATAGTGAATATCATCACATGGTCTATTTGTCCTAGTGATTGCCTCTAAAATCACCTTGTAAGAAGGAAAGACCAAATCCAAAGGATCATTAGTGAATAAGAGAGTTTTGATCCAAAATAGGCTCAAGAACAAGATCAATCTCTTGTGGGGGATCCAAATTAGGGTTGGTATAGGTTTGTTGGACAATGTTGTATGCAACCTCAGCAACAGATAAGGGAATGGCCATTCCAAGGTTCTTTATCCATTGCATCAAAGCAGATGGGAAGATAAAGTCCACGGGTCATTAAAATAAATCGTTCAAAAAGAAGCTACTTGAAAAATCCCAACCTTCCATTGATTAAAGGGACAACAAAATAAACTTGAAATCATTTGAAGTTGTCGAATAATCAAAAGTACCCATTAGAGATTAGGCTTGTCCGACACCCAAGTTGATGGTACCTAGCTATGGGTTATATTTCATCGGGACTGTGGATTCCCCAGATGAATGGTTAAGACCAAAGGGGAAAAGGATAATTTATCAGCGGTTATGATCTGTCCTTCTTGAGGAAAACATAAGACCTAAAAAGTAAGTGGATGCAGCAATTTCATAGAATAGGTCCACCTCCATCCTAACAAAATATTGTAGTCGAGAGGCACATTGACTAATTCTACCTTGACACATGATTTTCCTTGCAAGCTGCAGCAGAGGAAAATGGATTATGCCATATGATTTCATCTCCGATCCAACAATGAAATTAGCATAGTCATTAATGGAACAACCTAAGTTGTAAAATAGCGCTCAACACACCAGCAATGACATTACACAAGTTTAGGCACCCTTGTTTTGAGCATCCCTTGTGTTCAGGTTGTGAGAATCATTCTTAATCGCACCCTTAGGGATGTGATTCATAGTTTCTCCCACAATATTCTCAATGTTAAGAAGATTTGGTGGGTTGGAAGCTTCTTTTCCCCTATCAAAATATTATAGCATTCCATAATCATGAGCCTTGGTCTTCAGATGAGCATCTTATCTCATCATGTATACGTTTAATGAAACCATTATATTGGCAGTGGAGTCACGGGGAGTCTCTCTAATTTCCCTAGGCACATTCATAAATGAGGAAGCTTGAGTCATATTTTCCCTTGTGGGAAAGGGTTTTTCAACATAGCGGGTTTTTGTTGTGCCAATATCTTTTAGGCTTCCTCAATCCGAGGCCATTGGTGAGTCAAATCCTCATCTGTGAAAATATTACATGGACTCTTCACCTTCCTATTTTTGTTTTTACCCTAGCTAGCATTATTTGTATCCTTCTTATCCCCTTACCCTTATTTCTTTATATTTCCACTCTTTCCTCCCAGTTTAGGTGGACACCCTTTGGATTCATCAGAAACACTATGTACATCTAAAGTTTGGGTTACATGGGTAGCCAAACTAGGAGTTTTGTTGGCCACAACTGTTGGATTGATAATTGTTATAACTAGTTAGTCAAATGATGCATGGGATTACTGTGTTGATCTACTATACCATCATCATAGGCTAGACTTTTTTATTTGGTAATGAAAGATTATTTTGGTTAGTCGGGGAGGATCTCATACAACATACCAGATTAGGAAATAAAACAACTCTAGTTGTTGGGATCTCATAATAGCCTCTTCTTAAAAAAATCGGAGGTACATGCTTGTGTTGGATATGCAAGGCCCAAAGGAATTTAGGAACCACTCGAGAAAAGAAATATTAGGGAGAGACCTTCCCTTTGATTAATCTCTTTTGGTCTCCATTCTCATATATGATCCGAGATATGAATGGATTTTGTTTTCTTGAAGTTGACCAACAACTTGGTGTCGACATCATATTTCACCGATAACTGGAAGTGGTTTAAGAAAACCATATCCAATCTGTTAAAATAGAATACTTGATATATTTATCTCGATACCATTTGACACCCTATAAGAGTTCATTGAAATAAACACAATTGAAGGAATTCATCCTTTAGTGAGTTGGATGAGCACCATAAATTAAATGTAGTAACATGATCACCTAGATCTTTCTCAAGCTTGCCTTCAAACTTAGAGATGTTTTAAGGAAAAGTGAGTGTGAGAGGCCAACCGCGGATCACTTGGCCGGATCATATCGTTCAAATAGCCTCACGACAAATTACGGAAAATGAAGAGTTGTTAGGAAAGGTAGTCTGGGTTGTGGTGGATTCAAGGGAAAGAGAGGAACTTTAGATTTTTATTTTTGATTTGCCATAAGAAAAGTTTTGTTTGATAGCTAGGTTTTTGTGGAAACCATGGTTTCCTTAGCTAGTAAAAGTTTTCCTCTTGGTCACATGCCTTGACAAATTCATGTAAATGGATGGCATAGCTTATGCAGGGATTGATCCCTATAAGGTGTTCAAAGGACCTTGGTTGGGGATGCACGGTCTGGATTTTATGAGCATAATAGAATGACTACATACTGTCAAAATATACTTAACACAAAATAACATATAAAAACAAAAAAAAAAAATTGGTTTCTATTCAATAGGAAATAAGATGAAACTATAAAATCACGTGAGAAAACAATCTTATCAGATGGTGAAAAACATCTCACGAAGGATGTGATTTAAACTCGTTAGCGAAGATAATTACAATGAGGATTTGGAGGCAATTTTATGATAAAAAGAATGTTAAAACCCTAGACATACAAAAACAACCCTAGGAGATGAAACACAAGAGTCATGTGGGCTAGTTTGGGTAAGTTAGTACATAGAATTCCCGGGGTGGTAACTTTTACATACGACCTACGTTACAGGTGCCACGATGGCTCATTGGAAGGTCTATCCGAGGAGTATACATGTTTCCATTATAATTTGACTCTATCTACAATTTCACTATGGTAATCCCTAAAAAACGTTGTTTCTGACTACCTCAAATGGCCGGAAGTCCTGGGCAAAATAGGGAAAAAATGCTTAAAAAGTACACCAAAGCGCAAAATGAGCCAATTGGAATAGGTGGGAGGGGCCAACAAAATACATTTGGATTAATCCTCCCTCCATTAGGAAGAAATGATGGTCTCCAATTCGTTGAGTTCCCCATCCCGGATGAGGAAATGTTTGTTGAATTTGGCTAGGTGAGCCACTTGCCTTGAAATTAAAGGAGCTTCCAGCGCTAATTTGACAGCTTTCGATAAAAAATGGATCCTTTGTTTAGGCAAGTTCCCTTGACATGTTTGTCCACAATTTGATAATCAGATTCATATTGTATTTAGTCGAGGTCAATCTCTATTAATTATCAATTTTCTTCTATCCCTACGGTGTCCAATAATGGTGGGAAATAAGGTCGAGGAGGAGATCCACAGTGAACACTGGGTGTAGGCCAAGGAAAGGAGGAACATTGAGAGCTGAAAATTATCACCCATAGCCTTGGTGATGGTGTATAACCCATAATGGAGTGGGAAAATCTCTCAATTGGGTCTTGTAAGGAATTCTTTCTGCAGGTGCAACCAAAATTTATCTCCCACCTAGAGCTTATGGCACCCGATGTTGACCATGGCATTGATTGTACTTGTCATTGGACTTCCGTAGGATATCTTGAACCTATTGGTGGATAGCCAGTGGATCCACTCAATGAACCAAGTGAATTTTTTGGCTTCAGTTGGAGTAGGATATATGGAGTCGGCTAAAGGTGTGCAACCAAACTTTCTCACCCACCTGAAACTTATGTGGCACCCGATGTTGACCATGGCATTGATTGTACTTGTCATTGGACTTCCGTAGGATATCCTAAACCTGTTGGTGGATGTGATGGATCCACTCAATGAACTAGGTGGCTTTTTGAGCTTCAGTTGGAGTAGGATATGAGTCGGCTAAGGTGACCGCAAGGGGTAGTGAAACATCTATGGAACCTAATGGTTGGAATTCCAACCCCACCTGAAAGAGACTATGGTTGGTTGAGCTATGCAGGGCTCAGTTGTAGCTATTTTGGACATAGAGAAGACTCTGATCCCATGTGTGATGGTTCTTGTAATTATACATGCACAGGATATGCACGATCATTCAATTTACGACCTCGTTTTGGCCATATGTCTTGTGGTGGAAGGTCGTGGATTTGGTGAGCTTGGTGTCCAACAATAACCAAAGGATCAACCAAAATGTGTTGAGAAATTGACTATCCCAATCTAAGACAATGGTTTGTGGGATCCAAAATGT
>SNQJ01S0164049.1:17559-38816 GCA_010110895.2 Picea sitchensis | reverse complement strand
GTAGGCTGGTAGGCTTGAAGGCCTTAAACCAACCCTTCAAGGGTTCCATCAATCCTTTTTTAAAGAGCACCATGAGCCTAGTTGGGGACATATCTTGCACCATCACTTCCAACCTCTGGAACTCATCAATGTACGCCTCAGCCGTACTTGTTTGCTTGAGTTGGGTGAGCTCCCGAAAATGTAACTCAGGATCTCCTAGATCAAATCTATCAATGAGCCTCTGAGTGAATTCTGTATAGGATACAATTTGGTTGTGGTTGAGTGTGGTGAGCCCATGGTACCACTAGTCATGGGCCTTTCCATCCAAGTACATAGTGGCAAACTTGATGGCCTCCATCTCTCTCATGGGGTTAAGCTGCAAGTAAGTATCCAGATTTTGCACCCATGCTTGTGCTGTCATCTTAGCCGTACCATCAAAGTATGGAATGTCTATCTTCCCTGCCCTTCACTAAAACTCAAAGATACCCCTGTGGTTCGTCCTAGGCTGGTTTCTGAACCTGAGTTGACAATACTGGTCTAGGGACATCTGTCTTTGAATTTTCATATCCAAGCTATAGTATTCCCTGGTACTCCTGGCTAATTGTTCCACAAAATCTTCAACCCGTTCATGTTTCCCTTGCTCATCTGTGAATGTGGGAATGTATGGTCTGGGGTTAGCTCTGCTACCTGAGTGTTGGGCTTGCAGTTCGTCCATGAAAACTGGCATGTATGGCCTATGATTGGTCCTGTTACCCATCTGCCCATGGAACGTGCCACCTCCAAGACTTACTTCGGATCTCGGTGCTTTCTTCGGGTTATATATGACTTCCTCATGGGTTCCACCAGACCCTCCAGCCTCCTTATTCCCATACGTATCAGGATATTTGCCTCAATGGGTTACTTGCATCAGAAGGTCAGTTATCCTAGTTTGGTTCTCGTTCATTTTTAGTAGATTCTCATCAACTTTCTTCAAGGTTTCAAAGATTTCGTCTTGTCCCCTTCTATTGGTTTCCTGATACTCATCCAACTGCCAGACCAATGTGCTTTCTGTGCGGTTCATGTTTTGCTGGAACTTACCAAATTCGGCTACTAAGAGGGCCCAACCCTGAGGCTCATGGTTGTCTCCTAACCCTTCCATTTCTGCCTCTGTTTCGCTATTTTTTTTCTTCCTCGAACTAAAATCTTCAACCCGTTCATGTTTCCCTTGTTCATCTGTGAATGTGGGAATGTATGGTCTAAGCTACTACACCTGAGTGTTGGGCTTGCAGTTCGTCCATGAAAACTGCTGGCATGTATGGACTATGATTGGTCCTGTTACCCATCTGCCCATGGAACGTGCCACTTCCAAGACTCTACTTCCGATCTCGGTGCTTTCTTCGGGTTATATATTTCTTCCTCATGGGTTCCACCGACCCCTCCAGCCTCCTTATTCCATACGTATCAGGATCTTTGGCTCTCAATGTGGTTACTTGCATCAGAAGGTCAGTTATCCTAGTTTGGTTCTCGTTCATTTTAGTATTCTCTCATCAACTTTCTTCAAGGTTTCAAAGATTTTGTCTTGTCCCCTTCTATTGGTTTCTGATACTCATCCAACTGCCAGACCGTGCTTTCTGTGTGGTTCATGTTTTGCTGGAACTTACCAAATTCGGCTACTAAGAGAGCCCGCAAATTTTATCCCGAGGGCCCGGGGCCATTCCGACAATTGGGTTATGTTTGGTGTGGGCGTGACCATCGGCCTTGAGGGATTTCCTCGAGGGTTATCATCATTCTACATTTGTCCTAAGAGATTGGGACGCCGTGGGGAGCCATATAGGGTCATCCCTGCGATTCAAGAAAACATCTAGGGAGATTTTGTTTGAGATCCGTGTCTCAAATCCTCCCACAGGATTCTCATAGCCCGACCTATATTCTGAGAGTTTCAGAGAAATTGGAGGCCTCCCTCATCGTAATGAACCAAATGGTCACCATCGAGTGGGGCACACCATCTCGTGGGAGAATCTGACCACGGGTTTGAGAGTGGATTTGGGAATTTGACATCTGGGTTTTCCATGTTTCGTCCTCGATCATTTGGTATATTTCTCAGGATGATTGGACTCATTTGGTAGAAGGGAAGAATTATTCGGGGCTTCAAAGATTCCAGCGGTGATGTGGCACTTTCCAAAAATTTTGGAGGTTGTTAATAGCACGCCTCGACCGCTTTGATTTAGTCTTCATTGTATATCCAACCTTGGAGGCTTATTTTGCATTGTTGGGACTATTCTTTGTAGCAGCCTCATATCTATTTCTTGTATGACCGAGGTTTATGCCAAATTTTACCCATTGTATTGTTCTTACATTGCTCATAATAAATTAGTAGTAGTGATTCCAAGAAAGAATTTTTCTTGGGATCATTACGCTGGTATCGACTTCAATCCTCCAAACTTGTGGAGAGAGATCGGTGCATGCATAAGTACAAGGGAATTGTTATGGGTCCGAGGGAAGAAAAAATAGTGAAACAGAGGCAAAAAATGGAAGGATCAGGTGATGAAAGTGAGCCACAGGTTTTAGCAAGTACATAAAGGGAGATGAAAAGTTCCATAGAAAATATAGACTGTAGACTTGAGCTCCATCTACAAGAGAACCAGGAAACAAACCGAAGGGGACATGCCGAAATCTTTGAAACCTTGAAGAAAGTTGATGAGAATCTACTAAAAATGAACGAGAACCAAACTAGGATAACCGACCTCTCGATGCAAGTAACCCATTGAGGCAAATATCCTGATACTGCATGGGAATAAGGAGGTCGGAGGACCGTGGAAACCATGAGGAAGTCATATATAACTCGGAGAAAGCACCAGGATCCTTAGGAAGTCTTGGAGGTGGCACGCTCCATGGGCAGATGGGTATCAGACCAATCATAGGCCATACATGCTGGCCATGGACGAATCAAGTAAGCCCAACACACTCGTAGCGTGAAGCTAACTGCACCATACATGCCCACATTCACGATGAGCAAGGGAAACATGAATCCAAGTTGAAAGATTTTGTGGAACAATTACTGTGGAGTACCGTGGAATACTTTAGTTTGGATATGAAAAAATTCAAAGACGTAGATAACCTTAGACCAAGATTGTCAACTCGTGTCTGTAGTCCAACTAGGATGAACCACAGGGGTATCTTTGAGTTTTAGTGAAGGGCAGGGAAGATAGACATTCCATACTTTGATGGTACCTGCTTAAGATGACAAGACAAGCATGGGTGCAAAAGCTGAATACTTACCTGCAAATTTCAACCCCCATGAGAGAGATGGAGGGCCATCAAGTTTGCCACTATGTACTTGGATGGAAGGTTCCATGACTTTGGTCCCATGGGCTCACCACACTCAACCACAACCAAATTGTATCCTATACGTAATTCACTGTGAGGCTCATTGATAGATTTGATCTAGGAGATCCCGAGTTACATTTTCTGAGCTCACCCAACTCAGCAAACAAGTACGGTTGAGGCGCATATCACGAGTTCCGTGAGAGGTTGGTTGTGATGGTGCAAGATATGTCCTTAACCAGGCTCATGATGCTCTTTTTAGAAGGATTGATGGAACCCTTTGAAGGGTTGGGTTAAGGACTTAAATCCTACCAGCCTACAGGAAGACATATGGAAGACGAGGGATCTAGGACCAACTACTAAGCCAAAATTCATACCCAAACCACCTCTCAACAATGGTGGAAGATATCAAAGGCTTCCAATATACCCAGGAGGACGTGACCCTAAGGGTTGGGTGAAAAAAGGGTCGTGGGCGTATCAGATGACAAACACCGAGGGAACTGAGAAGGAAGTAACCGCTTCACATGGAAGGAGCCATGGAATCCCCACACAAGTATTGACCCAGGACGTGTACATTACATTGAGGTCACTTTACATGATGAATAAGAGGATGAGTATGGTCAGATAGAAAACATGGAGGCCTAAATGCTAGAGGCAGCAGAAGATGAGGTTCCGTAATCCGATTGTGTGTATCGGGTGAGAAGGCTGGGCATTGGCATCTATTAGTGAGGTACCCAAGTTCAACACCTTTAGGATGAGAGGGGTCTTGCAAGGATAGAGAGTGTTGGTTCCGATTGATGGAGGATCTTCCCACACTCTCATTGATGCAACATTACTGAAGAGGAGGCAATGCACTCACAAAGAGTTTTGAAGGATTCAAAGTGGAGGTAGTAGGTGGTAGTACTATGCCTCAAATGCATACATACTGCATGAAAACTCAATTGGGAAGGCATGAGTTAGTTCAGATGTGTATGTGATGGATCTGTGATGTGTATGATGGTCTTCCCGATACCAATATCATCCTATGGGTGCAGTGGCTCAGTACTTTAGGATCCATCACCACAAATTACAAGACCATGGAAATGTCCCTTGTGGAAGAAGGAGAATGAAAGGTTGTGCTCGTATAAGTACGACAAAATCCCCACCGTGAGTGGTCACGGACAAGAGGACAGCCATCTCTAAGGGAATAAATTGTATACGGAGTGGAATGCAAGGTCTCAACATGGGTGGATGAGAAGGGAAAGGTGCATTACACACCGTGATCAAAGAATCCTGACAAGCACTGCAAAGTGTTTGGGCCGACTCCCTCCTGTGTGCCACTAGACTGTGGGATTTGAGCACATCATTGAGATAGAACTGTGCTAAGCCCTCAAGTATCACCACATCCTATAAACATCCCAAGAAGTATAAAGATCTAGACAGAGAAGTCCATCAAGGAGCTTCTAGACATGGGACACATCGACCAAGTTCAAGCCCATTTTCTCATTTAGTCTGGTGAAGAAGAAGGATGGAACCCATGAGATATGCATTGACTTCAGGGCTTTGAATAAAAAAGACCATCAAAACAGTATCCCATACCCATGATTGATGAGTTGCTAGGATGAGCTGTATGGAGCTATATATTTCCTCACAAAATGATCTTCGGCTTCTAAGCACCATCAAATCAAGATGAGGGAGGAGGACATCTCAAAAACAACCTTTAGGTGTCACTACTTAATTATTACGAAGTTTTGGTGATGCCCTTTGGCCTAACAAATGCCCTACCCACATTTTCCAAAATTGCATGAACCATGTGTTCAAAAATAAATGAGAAACACTTGTTGGTATTCTTGATGACTTTCTCATTTGCCAAGACCTTGGAGGGACATCTTCAACATGTGGACCAAATCCTATCAATCATGGAAGAACAACCACTATACACTAAGGAATCCAAGTGAGTTTGGAATGACAGTAAGTGATTTACTTGGGACATATCATAGGGGAAAATGGGGTACAGGTACACCATGAGAAAATAAAAGCCATCACGGAATGGCCTACTCCTAAGACACACACAGAATCAGGGGATCTTACCATGCACACATACTATAAGAATTTGTCAAAGGGTTTTCTCAAACTGTGCACACCCTTGACTGAACTAACCAAAAAGGGTCCTTCAAATGGAATGATGAGGCCCAAGTCACCATGGAGAAAATGAAGAGGTCATGAGCACCCTTCAGCCTCTAGCTCTTCCCGATTTCGACATACCCTTCACTTTGGAGTGTGATACCTCATGGGAAGGTATAGGGGTCGTGTTGATGTAGAACATGCACCCCTTGCCTATGAAAGATGGAAAATCAGGGGACCTTGAACTACTTTACATTATTTACGACAAAGAAATGTTGGTTATCATGCATGCATTAGCCAAATCCGGCAATACTTGGTAGGTGCAAGGTCTGTGGTCAAATCAGATCATAAAAGTCTTAAATATCTATTGGAGTAGAAGGTTTTGAATGAAAGACAACAAAATGGGTAAGAAAAAATACAAGCCTACTTAATTTTGGCAGGTATTGAATTCGGCTAAAAGGTAAGAACAACGTAGTGGCCGATGTATTATCCAGAAAGCCATCCATTTTTTTCCATGTCCCGTATGTCAGTCGACTCAAGGAACACTATAAAGTGGAATATGCAAAGGATCAATTCAATTGTCAACCGATGGAAAGGAAAATATAGGATGACAACTTCGGGTCATAAATGACCTCATCTATTACAAAGGTCAATCTTTTTAGTTCCTGGATCACCCCTCAAAGCTAAGATCCTGCATAAATGTCATAACTCACCGCATAGTGGCATCGTATAATCGCAGATGTACAAAAGTGGTGAGAGAGGTGTTGCAATGGAAAGGCCTCAAGGAATATGCGATGAAGCATGTCAAAGAATGCACTACATGCCAAGAAGAAAACAAGGATGAGCACACACCCCCTGCAGGACTGTTGCAACCCCCACCTATTCCAGAGCACAAGTGGTAAAGTATATCCATGATTTCATCACCGGGTTGCCTTATATTAGGGGAAAAAATTTCATTTCGGTGGTAGACAGGTTGATGAGTTTTTCACACTTTTTTCCTATAGCCATAGACTTCAGTGAAACACAGGTGGCCGAATTATTTTTCTGAGAGGTGTTTAGACTACACGGCCTACCCAAACCATCATCAGTGACAACAGATTCATGAATACATTTTGGTAGGAGTTGTTCAGCTTAGTGGGTATGACATCACCCTAGTACTAGCTATCACCCCTATAGATGGCTCCATCAAGATAGTCAACAAATGGGTGGAAGGTTACCTCTAAAACCACGAGGGAGGAAAACAAAAAGCATGGGTCTGGATGGTTACATTTTGGAGAATATTGCTACAACACCACCCAACATATGTCCATTGGCATGTCACCCTTCGTATTTTATATAGCTATGATCCTTTATCATTTGTGGAGATTGCATTTTAGACAACAGGGTCTGATGGTACACGCATTGATGCGAGGAGCCAAGACATTCTCGTGGAAATCAGCTTAGGATCATTTAGAGAGGGCAACAAAACCAACAAAAGGTCCAAGAAAACAAGCACGTGAGTTGATCAGACCTTTGAGGTTGGCGATTTAGTCTATTTTAGGATGAAACCGTACATGAAGGCTTCCATTAAAAGAAGCAAAGCAGAACCGCAGCCCACGCTTCTTTGGACCCACAGAGTCAACAAGAGGATTGGGGCAAGAGCTTATGAGCCGGAGCTTCCATATGTGCAGAAAAATTCACAACGCCTTCCATGTCTCATGCCTTTAAGAAATCCCTCAGTCAACACGCCAAGCCTATTGAGGCATTGCCTCCCATGGATGAGGAGGAAAAACTTTTTTTGATTCCAGAGGAGATATTGGAAGTTCGAGAAAAGAGGCTCTGGAAGATAAGCATTAAGGAGTATCTGATCTTGTGGAAGGATTTACCCATTGAGGATGCCACTCTATAGAAGGAGCACGTGGTTAGAGAAGAAGGTTTGGAATTGCTTAAGGACAAGCAATTTCGTGTGGGAGATCAGAATGTCCCCCACCTCCCAGAGAGGTGATGAGGAGACTTTCGCTGGTCTGGCACCCCACTCTGGTCATAGTCTCACACCTGAGGGGAAAAGTCAAAGAAGCAAAGTTATATTTTTAAGTTGACTTTAAGAAAGGAAAAGGATAAAGGAGTAAAAGATAACTCAACAGAAGAATCAAGATTAACTCCTCGAGTTAACCTAACTCAACAGAGAATTAGAAGGAAAAGCATATGTAAGAGTATTGGGGGCACACCCATTATTCATTCCGGTTTTGGATTAGCATTTGATATTTATCTTGAGCATTCAAATGGGGGTTTTATTGTACAAACCCTTCTGAGCAACTTAGTGGTGAAATAATCCACTCACCTTGTTCCATAGCTTGGTCTCGGGATGAAAGACTCCTCCACACCATTCTAGTCTCGGGACACTTTATCGAGGGAGGTTCGATCTAGCTTACCCAGAGGGCATGGGGCCATTCCGATATTAATTTTATTTGGTGTGGGCAAGACCATCATTGAGGGATTTTCTCTCGAGGGTTATCATCATTCTACATTTGTTCCGCGAGATTGGGACGCTGTGGGTTTCATAGTGGGACGCCCCGATTCAAGAATCTTAGATCTAGGAGATTTGCTTGAGATCTGAGCCCTCCAAAACTTCTCCCCCATAGGATCTCATAGCACAATCTATTCTTGGAGAGTTTCAGAGCATTTGGAGGCCTCCTTCATCGTGGTCGAACCAAATAGGGTTGCACTCATCCAAAGGGGGCACACCATCTCGTGGGAGAAATTCCATCTACTGGGTTTGAGAGGAATTTGGGAATTTGGACATCCTGGTTTTCCCCACAGCTTGCCCCGATCTATCATTTGGCATATTTCATAGGATGATTGGACACTTTTGGAAGAAGGGAAGAATTATTCAGGGTTTCAACATTCCCAGTGTGATGTGGCACTTCCAGCCTTGAGTTGAGCATTAGTACCGCTCGATCTACTTGATTTAGTCTTCATTGTATATCCAAACTTTGGAGGTTTATTTTGTACTGTCGAGCATTTTGTAGCAGCTCATATCTATTGGCTTGTAATGTCCATCCGAGGTTTATGCCACATTGACCATCTATTGTATTGATCTTACATTGTTCATAAGAAAAAGTAGTTAGTGATTCCAAGAAAGAATTTGGCTTGGGATCATTACAAGGAAACACAAACATCTCTGAATCCCAGCTAAGTCCTATTATTGAAAAACTGTTACAATATGAGTTTTATTGGCTTGGTTTACAAATGGGGCAATCACACGACTCACCTCAACTCACCAAGACACTAATACACAAATTCGTCACACCAAGAATCATCTTTCATAAGATCTTTTGTAACTCCTACAGAGCACCCCAAACGTACATCCAACATAGAATCATTGTATCTTCCCTTTTACAATACTTTACATAGACTTGCGGTTATGTCTCCTAGCAGGCCTCATTCAGACCTGAGACAAGACTTCCCCAAACTCAGACCAAAAGAAGGTTTCCCCAACTCAGGTGTCCACATAATCACCTCAAGGTAACATAAGTTTTCCCATGTGGAGTGACTTGGATTCTTGAGGGAGCTTGCCTCTCTTTATCAAAGTTTGTCTTAGAATCACAGAGTTGATCTTTCATTCCTTGATGTTCAAGTCTTCCTTCACTTGGTTGTCTACCCTTGTTCTCTTATAAGGACTCCAAATATCACATCGCGAACCGCTACATTCAAGTGTGTCTCTCCCTTTTGTATACCAATGCACCCAAACAAATCGTTGTGCCCCTTCGTGGACCCGATCGCCCAAACTAACCCATGCGCTCATCAACCTTCGTTTCCCTTGGGACCGATGCACCCCTACGTTGGTGTGTTCCTCATGCCAAGGTGCTCCAACCTCTTTGGTGCACCCCTCCTCTTGGTATCTTCATACTTGGGAAAGCCCCGTAGCGCATTAGAATGCCCAAGGCATTGAATTTCCCAACTTGTTTGAATATTGGGTGTAAGAGAAACCCTAAGTTCCATCTCCTTGAATACTTGGACGAGGGTTCTACATCTCTAGTCAAGACTTTAAGTATCTCCCTACTCCAAGTTGGCTTTTATCTACAATATCTCCCACTTCAACTTTTCTCCCATCGCCACTAAATCTGTTGGAAATCCCATGTTTTGTGCCAATTGGAAACCCAAAATTCCACCAAAGTGGAAACCCCAAGTTTCTCCTTACACTCCACATACTACAACCTATTGAACCATCCACATTATCTTATGCCCAAATTTGTGTGTGAACAAATTATCTGCTACAATGGATATATGTCTCCTCCCCAAATTTATCCGCAATATCTAAGATGCCATTGTCTTACTGCGATGATCACTCTTAATTTCAAGCAATGCTGTCTCAAATGTTACATAACTTCAAAATGTCTAAGTGTTAAACTCATCAAACTCGTTGTTGCATCCATACTCCAACTAATGATGTCATGTCTTGTTACACTAATATAAACCATGACTTAAGATGATTGGGTAGCTAGTCCAATCGTCGCATCCAACTCATGAGAATGCACTTCATCATGCTTTGGAACTTAGTCTTTATGCCGCATCTCTCATATATCTATCCAAATCCAAAGACTAAGGCAAGTGTCCATCATTTCCTCACTATTTTTGTCATCATCTAATCATCATCAAGAATATCCTTTACAGTGTCTAAGTGTTTCACTTCGGACCTACTAGTGTGTTTGTACTTCAACTTCCTTTCACAATTCACCCATTTTCACAACAATCTCATACCAAGGCAAAGTTAACCCTCACCTTGCTGCACTGTGAAGTCACCCCAAAAAAAATTCATCCATGGAAACTTGACTCCACTTCCCACCTCATGGCATAGTTATCCAATCTATTGCACACAATCCACATCACATCCAAGTCTAAAAAGAGTTAAGAGAAATTTGCACATCCAACCAACTTTTCCCTTGAGAATCAACTTGTGATGAAGTCCACAAGTCTGGATTGCTTGGCCAAATTATTCTCATGTTCATCTACATCACCGGATATGAAATGTTTTGTTTGCACCAGGAACCGTACATCTAGGCTACCTTTTCCCATTACTTCATCACCCAACTATGTTGTTGATTCTACTTTTCTATGACTTGGAATGGTTAGGCTTTCCCCTCAACCATTCTACTCAAGACAAAGGAAACACCCATGCCCACAAAATCTCTTCATGTTGCAATTTGATTGTTCACATAATCCTCCAAATGTAAGGCAAGTCCTCAACTCACCTTCTTCTATCAAGTCACTTCTTCGCAACTCAACATCTATGACGAGTGTGGCCAACACACCCTCACTCCTCAAATGTCCCAACAAACTATCTAAAGTGTTCCAAGTAGAATGAGTTACAAAAACAATTCCATGCAATCAACATGTTTGCACCAATACTTCTTCCAACCCCAACCAACGACTCCCTCTAGATTCTCGGGAAGTCATCACACAGTCATCTGGAAGTCACCAAGGTGCACTTTGCCTCATCCAATGTCCCATACCAAAGGTGAGTGAAAACCACCCAACTCACTTGGAATGCATTCTTCCCTTTCAAGTTGACTGCCAATAGTTCTAGGTCGATTTATTTGTTGACTCCATCCATCTCCTAGAATGAAAATTCCTTTCACCTCTTGCAAGCATCCAAACTTCCTGCACTGTCATCATGAATTTCAAGTCATCACATGACCTAAAAAATATGGCTAAGGAACCAAGCACCATGGCACCTCATCCATCCTATCAAACTCAACATGTACATACACCTCTCTCCCTACTTCACCAGAATGACCTGTTGAATGTGCCTCATTAAAAAGTTAGGTAATTTTTTCAAGCCACCTCCATAGTTGCATCGAAGTCTTCCTAACTCCACCATAGGACTAATTCAAGTAGGTCACCCCAACCTCTCTGGACATTCACTCAATCAACGTATCCCAACTTCTACATGACCTTTTCGAATCAGCATCACTTGAGCCACCCTCAAGTCTATCGGTTTTCACTATAGAAACGCAATACATTTGAACCACCAAGTCATTTGATTTCCCTTCAAAGAACTCATTGCAAGACTTAGGAAATGAAAGAACTCAAAACCAATCATACATTTCCAACGACATCCTAATGTGAGCCAATGGTTCAAGTCTATTTTCCTCGACCTTCACTTTCCCAAGCCACTAACTCTTCACATGAACTCCCCTCGATCATTGTTTGTATCTACACAAACTTGAATAGAACCATCACTAGGAAACAAGTCTGAATCCATTTGTCCACTTCATAAATGTGTCTATGTTCTAAACTTATCATGCAATTGGAGGAAGTCATCTCCAATGTCATGCCATCCCCATACTTTCACTACTTTCGCTTCAAAACACCATGCACATGTCGCCTCAGTGTCAAGTCATAGTCATGCTAACTGACCTATATAACTATGTGAAGAGTCACATAATTGGAAGGCTGCGGTTGACTCCCTCCTCCAACAACCCAACTTGACCCAACTATTGTTCTTGACTATGCAGGACACGAAGATAACATGATAGAAATGTGCCCAATCAACTACAGGTCGCTTCAAGTCATTCACCCAAGCGCTTCAATTTGTTGCAACACATAAATTATCCCCTTTGTGATCAGTTCCTGCTATTACCCTCTGCGCTCACTTCAATGATCACATCTATGGTTAGATCTGCGAGAAGTCATGCGTTCAACTTCCTTGTCCTAGTGTTTGGTTCACCCAATGAACTTTGGGTATGGTCTCTTCAAGTTGTGCACAACTATTTCAACACTTACTTCCATCACACATCAAACCAACCAAATCAAAAACTACGCCCAAACTGTGATGCATCAATCCACCTTATTGAACCTTCACCTAGAGTACTTTTAACTTCATCTACGATCAAGTTCATGATAATTTCTCCAAAATTATTCGATTGAATCAAAGGCCCAATAATATTTTATATTTTAAATACATTATGTAGGCGTGCATGCAATATGATAAGATCAAGTGTCCATAGTTAGGTAATGAGCAATAAATGTTCCCCGAGCAATAATGTTGACGGTCGATGTATGTATATTTGACACTTTCAATGAATGGGCTATCATCCAATGAATGTATATTTGACACTTTCAATACATTATATAATTACATAGTTTAGTCAATGGCCAATAAATGTTCCCCAACAATAATGTTGATGGTCTATATATTTAAGTGGTAGGGCTGTCATCCAACTGAATGTATATTTGACACTTTCAATCTAATTTATATAATTATAGGCATAATATTCAATACATTGAATATTACATTGAATATTAAATTGGAGCTATTTTATTGATGGGCTTCTCATCGACGTGATTGGTCAACATTCATGAGAATGCTTAACGCTAGCCAAATACTATAATAGTACCAGTATTATATCATTCTAGTCGGTTTAGAAGGTTGACATTAGAACTTTCTCATTGCAAAGCTACAACTCTCCTCAAAATTATTTATTCACATTTAATTTAAATATTTATTAATGATATTTGGAAAATAAATTATCGAACATATTATAAATTTATTAAATTAAATGTAAGTGTAATATTTTAAAAGAGTTGTGTTTATTTTAATTGGAGATTTTTTAAAAGTTAAGAATGACTAAATTTTGATATAAATTTTAATAATAAAGAATTTGACAAAAGGTTTTTAGAGATTTGATCGTTCAGAATAATTGAAGGATTTAGAATTATAATAAATTTACAAGTATATTTCAAAAATTTCATAATGAATACTAAAAAAATTTTAGTATAAAACATAATAAGTGTTTTAATAATTCATATTGTTGTTTATTTTAAATGGGTTTTAATAAAGAATTTTTTCTTTTTAAATACTATATCAATATATGAATATTATGTTATTATTATCTATTTTATACATCTATTTCTATTAAATTACAAAATGCATTTTAATAATTGATAATAAAGTTTTTTTAAATATTATATCAACATGAATATTATGTCATTATTATCTATTTTATACATCTATTTCTATTAAATTACAAAATGTGTTGATAATAATTGATTTTTTCTTCAAATACTTTTCAATAAAGCAATTTTTTCTTTTAAATATTATATAACATATAGATATTATAAATATTGATAATTATTACCTAATTTATATATCTATTTCTTTTATTAAACTATTAAAATGTAACTATTATGTATTAAACAAATATGAATCCCATTTAAAAAGAATTATTACATATCTATTTCTATTAAATTATAAAATGTAATTATCATGTATTCAAAAAAAATATGAATCTCATTTAAAAAGAATGGTTTGAAAAATGTAACTTCACAATTCATTGAAGATGCTCCAACAACATGTTAAAGGGAAACTAGTGACTAAAACTATATAATAATAAAATAATTTTTACAATGAAATTTATATAGAGAAAATTAGTTAATTTCCACTAATCCTATTCAATGATCTTATTTATATTTCTCGTTTTGTTTAAGCAATTGAATTATCAAAATGTTTTGACCAAGATAATTTTTATATTGATAATTTTATATTGTTATGATTTATTAATAGATTTTGGTAATAAGTTTATTTTGTGGGGTCTTAAAAGTTAGAATTTAGATTTCAAAAATGTGAATCATATTTAAAAAATTGTTAATACATCATGTTTTCAAAGAAAAAAAAAATAATAATTGTAAAATGTAAATATTTGGTGCAAATTTTGATTATAAAGAGATCAATTTCAATTACAAAATTTTGAATTTTAATTTTAAAATAATAAATTACATTTGATTTCCTCAAGATATGAATTTGTATTTCCATATATCAAAGATCATATTAATATACAACAATTTAATATTTAAGTGTGTGCATACATATCACTATGACATACATTACTAAATATATCATGATTGAAAAGAAGAAAAATATAAACAAAGTGTTTGAATAATTATACATTGTGATAAATAGGTAGAGAAATGTACAATAAATATGGTTGTAATAACCAATAATGAAATTTCATAAAAATTATTGATACATACAAAATCATTGAGGAATATGATTTCATATTTCTTATCAACTTTATCTCTTTATTTATAAAGACTATAACTAGACTACTACATAAATATTCACAAAACTCACATCTAGATGTAGGAAAGAGACAAATTGAATTTATGTAATTTTAATTTAAGGAATGGATAAATAATATCAAGTATTAATTTATGATTTTTTACATGAAACACTTGTTTATTGAATCGTTTCCATTTATCTACATCAATTTACTTTTATCATTATTCTCCATATATTTTTGTTATGCCTTAATTGTTAGAAATCCTTCCAAGTTCATTATACACTTATCCTTAAGAATTTGTGATCATAATGTTTTGTTATGGTTGAATATTTTATTGATTGATACCTTCAACTTTTAAGATAGAACTTGTTGTGTCATCCATTGTTTTATTTGTAGGCCAAAGTATTAAGATATCAATTTGCAACAATGATGATAAATTATGCAAAGACAATAGTAGTTATTTCACTAATAAACCAATGATAGAGCTCCCAAACTTTTCCCTTAATTTTTTTTCTCATCAACATTTGCAATGAAGTCTATGGTTATTTAGTTTCATTGTTTTGCACATCTATGACAAGATTATATGTAACAATCAAACTTTACCGAGAATGAATGTTGACCGCATACCTCATAGATCATTTTTCTCATCATTTAAAAAAAAAAATATTAAAATTTATTAGAACTATATTAATTAATGTATTTAACTATTTTTTTAATTATTTGTAATTCATCCCATTCAATAAAGATTCCATTTTATTATTACACAATGATTTCACCTCTTGATGCACATGGTAATGGAATCTCTCTATTAAAAATTTTAATAATGTTCACAATGACATGACTAAGTTTGATGTCATCATATTCCCTTGGATACTTTTAAACCATCCAATATTAATTTGACAATCTATTCAACACCAAATATTCTAATAATCATCATTAACTTCAAAGGCATATGGTATTTGGTTTTTGGAACATGAAGTTTTACATAATACAAACATCTCATGTAAAGAAAATGTATGCAATTAAAATGTTGGAATCATGCTATACAAATAAAATATCACCTTTAAAATTATGATAACTTGCATAGATTTGTCGTAAATACATATTTGTCATGCATTAAGGGGATCAAATCTCTCAATTTGAAAACATTTTCTAGAATCAATAAATATGAGAAAGGTTTAAACCTTGAAGAATTTGATCCATCTCGACGCATGATAGATCATGAGTTAAGATGGATCTATTTTAATTGCACTATTATGAAATTGCTTAGAAAATCAAAAAGTGAGTATCTCTCCATTGAGAGACATTTAACAATGTGTTTATATACTCATCATCATTGTTTAAATTTTATTTCCAACATTTGTTGTCATTTTATTTGTGTTTTCTATTTCATTTTAGTCACACCATTTTATTTTTATTTTATGATTTTGGGTTATTTGACACTATGTTTCTCATATTTCTATTTCTATTTTATTCATTTTATTTTTATTTTATGATTTTGGTTCTTTGAGAATATGTTTCATTTCTATTTCTATTTTATTCTATGTTGTTTAATATCACTATATGTAATGTAATTCAATCTAACCTTTAGAATATAATGATATTGATACCTTCACTTAATATGCAACTTGTTTGTTTTGAAATGTAATATCAATCAATTCAATGCACTAGATCATGTTGCATTATATCATTAAAAATTAATGCATCAAATTATTTTTCAATATAGAGTTTAAATTAATGTGCAAAATCATTTTAGAGTGAAACATTATTGATATATTTATATTTTATATAAAATTTTTTTTTTTTTTTTTTTTTTTTTTTTTTTTTTTTTTTTTTTATATATTTATATATATTGAAATATATTTTTATTATTGATTTTTTTTAATTCCTTCCACATCAACTCCATGTTGAGTATATAACGAATTAAACATATTCTTCATATCTAGTACCACATGACATACATGTTTTAACCATGAGAAATTTTTTCCTACAAATATATATATATATATATATATATATATATATATATATATATATATAAATCGGGAAAATGGAAACTGATATGAAATATTTTACTTGAAGTTGACATTGAAATATTGAAGCTATGGTTCACATTTATATAATTTGTTTGTTAAATTATATTTCTTTTAAATCTAAGTGTCCTCATATATATCATTCACTAAAGGAATTGCACATCCCCCTTATGTTAATGTAACATCCTACCAAGTGCACTGAGAAAAAACTTATTCTTTGAGGACACTTTGCGTGCAAGTAAGTAACTGGCCCTTTTATGATAAGAAAACATTTATGCTTGATTATGATGTGATATGATAGATGACATGATGTTTTACTTCTTTGACATAGACAGGTGCTATTGACTCGGTTTTATTGAGTGTGAAGGGTTTTTGACCTTGAGGATGCAGAGGCATCGACAAGACCCCTTGGACTCCGGATCGAGTCAGGGAGTGTGCTTTTGGGGTTGATTTTTTAATGTGATTCTATTACATTCGATTATATGATATGATGTGGACATGTTCTGACACGATTCTTGATGATGCAGGCTGACGATAGCTTGCCGACCAGACTCACATATGGAGTAAAGGGGCCACAAAGGATTCCCAGAGACGTTGAGGGAGAGGTGTGGACAACAGCCCTGCCACAACCTAATAGCACTCCCGCCGTGGCTCGAACTGTAGGTTAACGGTTACTTAGTTCGAGAGGATCCATGATACCATGAGGGAAGACTACGACAGTCACTCACGATGATTCTAAGGGGTGCGCAATAAGGCGGGGGCCTTATTCCTTAGAAGCCCTTAGTCTCCCACAAGCTCACCTGGCGGAGTGTTGACTCCAGGGTTTTTTTATGTCTACCAATCAGTCAAGAGGCGAGTGGCACCCTTGGAGCACGTGGTGCATCCTGAAGGGCACGTCGTGCAAAAGAAACACAAGAGGCGAGTGGAACCCTTGGAGCACATGGTGTGTCATGAAGGGAACGTCCCGTTGATGTTGATGAAGGAACAAACCTATATGGTCCTAAGACATTTAACACATTAAGAAATTCTTAAACGACTTCTCTAGGGTAAAATTTTGTCTAACGTTAAGAAAAAGACCCTATAAAAATAAAAATAAAAATTTAAACTAAAAACCACATAAGTAATAGTTTTAGTCTTCATAAAATTCTTGGGGTAAAATGAAGAGACTAAGAATTTGATTAAAAGAAAAACTGGTTATAAAATGTCAAGAAGAAATTGTTTTATTTTAACTTTTAATAGTTTAAAAATATATTAAATTATTAATAAAAAGGAAAAAGGGTAAATTGCGCAACTGCCATTTTGGCTCTAACAAAAAGGGGAAGGAAGGGAATAATAAAAATTAGGAAACTAAGAAATGGAGGAAACATAATAAGGGAAAGAAAGGAACTTATGGTAAAAAGTGAGGTCAACATAGTAAGGAATCTGCAATTAAGAACCTTCTAAAATGAACTAAATTAGCAATTTCATTTTAGGGAAAGTATTTAAACCTGAAAGGGAATCTAGGAACACCTAGGAGTAAATTTAGGAGCAACTCTAGGTGGGTGAGGGAAATGAGACAATTAATAAATTTAAAGAAAATAATTATTGCAGAAAAGAGGGGGATGGACGACACTTGTGCGAAGGAGAATATTTATAAGATTTTTATTAAAACTTAATTTAAATGTGATTTAGGGAAAGTTGGAGGTTGTAAAAACTCTATAAAAGAAAGGGAAGATGAGGAAGAAGGGGATCGTATGTTAGTGTAACGTTATGCTGCCGGATTTGTGACTTGACTGATTACTTGTGACGGGTTGGGACATCCCAGCTCGGATAGGAGTGGTAGCTCGGCCTTGCGAGGCGAGGTGGGAGCTAGACGTACAATCTGGATAGTGTGTGGCCCCTTTGCGGCTTGGGGGGGCTAAGGGGGAAGTAGAGTACCCCTAGCGATGGGAGGTATTGGTGAGGTCTCGATGGTCGGCGAGCGGGAGCGGCATGGAGCGTGCGGACTACACTCGGAGCAGGAAAAAGGGCAACGGTACGCTCTTTTATTTGTAGAGTAGAATGCATTAGGGTGTATGATTAGATATGTTTGTGTAATGGTAATCTAGATGGATGAATATTTAATTTCAATTGATGTTGGTTATCGTTGGGCTGAATGGTTTTTCTTTATTTGCTTACTCCGGTGGATTATTGTGTTTTTAAATATTGCTGTAAAATTTTACTGTGTCAATTGAGTAACCTCTAGCCTTGTAATTATAATTTTGTTTCTATCCCCTGAATGAAGTAGCTCAATGTGTACAGTCACACTAGAAAACTTGTTTCTGGCACACTCCTTTGCAATTTGATTACCCGAGAAAACCCCTTTTTGGCATTTTCATTTTTGGTAATTGGTGATTGTGAATTTGAAATCCTTTTGGCAACGAGAGATAGTGGGGAAGACTCTCTTATTTTCCTTGCTTCTAGAGGTGGTGATCAAACCTCGGACATTTTTTTGCTATCTATTCCTACTTCTTGACTCATTATTGGCCGGATTTATTTATTTTGAAACCAACCTTTACTGCTATTTTGTTTATCTGGTGGTGACAATGATCGATCCTTCTACTGGAAGTTAGTGTTCCTTCTCAGACCTCACTTATTGAATGTGATACCATCCCTTGATTCGATATCGCCAGAAATTTCCCAGCCTTGCGTGCTACGCGTCTGCCACTTCGCCTTTATAGAGTCACTTATAGGGTTGTCGTCCTTCCTTGCTGAGTTAAATGGTATTGTGTTTTCTTTTTCTTTCCACCTCCTTTTATTTTCGTGTCTTGATGCCCATGGTTCGATACCGGCCTGCGAATGGAAGGGTGTAGCTCTCCCAACTGTCATGGTGTTCTGGTCGCGATCTTAGGAGGCACCATAGATAGCTAACCCGTTTCAGATCCTCTTGCCCATATGATCGATGTGCCCTTACTGATTTCTATGGCGAACCAGACCCTGTGAAAGCACCTCGAAAATGATGAACGACCTTCACGTGGCTCAATGCATGCGAACAACATTAATCTCTCCCTTTCTCGATTGGAAGGAAGCTTTTAGTTCTGATTGGAGACAAGAAAGGCCATTGAGCCAGTGGGACGCTGATTTTCGAAGAGGAAGAATTTATTTTTCACAGGTCTCCGCCCCATGCCACCCTAGTTTTAGGAGTTGCGACCGAACCCTTTTCTATCGAGAAGGTTCAATTTCTCCCTTGTAGAATTTATTTTTGGTTATTAATTATTTTGATGTTTAATTATTTTAAATTCAATCCATCAGATTTAAATGTAAAAAAATGTTTTAATATAAGCATCCCACTTAATTACAACACAAACCAGAACGAGATGAAACCAGATAAATACTTAGTTCTGATAATACCTATTCCTAGTTACTAAACCACGTTTAGAACTCGAGCATGAACAAAATGAGACTAACCAGACAACTTCTTATTTCATTGACTTAATTCGGAAACCCATGCCTTGTTAACTAAGGTTAAGGCTTATTATGTTTCACGTGTTGTTTCATCGCACAGTGTTGGGTTACTAAAGCTGGTATAGTCTGCATTAGGTTTCCCTTAATACCGTTCCCTTAAGGCAGAAGTATAGTTGTCTTGTATGTGTTCGAAGATAGTATATACGATATGGAAATTATACAATTGGAATATAACATTTACTCTCGAATTACTGAATTTTATTCTGAACCACTTTCGAATCTATAAAAGAATATTTCTGAATAACAAAGTGCAGCTGAATTATGACTGAGATAAGCCCTAAGTACAACCATTCAAGTCTTATATAAATGGTCATTCATGCCGATTATGCCCATATCTATACACATGTTGTATATCTGGATTCAAATGGTCGATATGGTAACTATGGGCATAATCGTACAACACTGATGCACATCTATATTAAATTGGCCGTGTATGGAAACTGTGGGCAGAATCACCCACCAACGGTCGACTCATTGGACTTGGATTGATGTCAGATAAATAATTCTTACAATATTGGTTGACTTGAATCTTCTTCCATTTTCAAGTGCTCTATCAATATTTAGTTGTGTCCTTTTGTTATTTTCATAAGCGTAGGAGTCATACCAGATGGGGCTGTCAGAGAGATAATAAATGAATTACCTTCTCTATTCTTAGTATGGGCTAGATTTAAGATAGGTTCATTGCAATCGAAGTGTAAGGTAGCCTTGGATTTCCTTCCTTATTGTGCATTATGAATGATACTGTTAGTTTTTAAGGGTTATGCAAGCAGTTTTATTAATTGTTATTATGGATGATTTTATTATCTTTATAAAATGGATGCATAATCTAAAGAAGTATTAAACTTAATGCAATTCTTAAGAAGATTGAACTTCATATAGTTTCTCATAATGATTATGTAATTCTCAGATTTTAAATTCTTACATATTCCTAGAAGATAGTACTTAACATGAAGATGTATAGTTTAGCTACATAAGACTAAGATTGTACTTATGCTCTTGATTGGTTATTCTTTATGTAATGTCCTCTTACTTGTTTTCGCTCAACATTGCTTGAAGGATTGATTAACTAGAGTAGATTAATATTATTCCTTATGAGGAATTGATGGTTAAGTATGTTGTTAGTTTTAGACTTGAACTGCGGTGTATGATTGGATTTATGGGATGTAGACACCTCCATGTTCCTCAGAATAGTCGCCAGCCCTGAGACCTTAAATGGTTAAAATCAATGGGAACCTGGGCTTGAGCGTTGCTTATGTGTCTTGGAGGTCCTAACCATTGCAGTGTAGGACGGGCGTGTAGTCAGTCTTGTTATTGT
>SNQJ01S0164049.1:0-17549 GCA_010110895.2 Picea sitchensis | reverse complement strand
GGAGCCATAGGGGACGTCCTGTGATTCAGTAAATCTTAGATCTAGGGAGATTTGCTTGAGATCTGAGCCCAAAACTTCTCCCATAGGATTCTCATAGCACAATCTATATTCTTGGAGAGTTTCAGAGCATTTGGAGGCCTCCTTCATCAGGGTTGAACCAGCTAGGGTTGCACTCATCCAGTGGGGCACACCATTCAGGGGAGAATTCAGATCTACGGGGTTTGAGAGTGAATTTGGGAATTTGGACATCTGGGTTTTCCTTACAGTTGCCTGATCTATCATTTGGCATATTTCTCGGGATGATTCGACACTTTTGGAAGAAGGGAAGAATTATTCAGGGCTTCAACATTCTAGCAGGATGTGGCACTTTCCAGCTTGGAGGTTGAGCATTAGTACGGCTCAGATCTACTTGATTTAGTCTTCATTGTATATCCAGCCTTTGGAGGTTTATTTTGTATTGTCAGGAGCATTTTGTAGCAGCTCATATCTATTGCTTGTACGTCCATCTGAGGTTTATGCCAGATTGACCATCTATTGTATTGATCTTACATTGCTCATAAGCAAAAGTAGTTAGTGATTCCAAGAAAGAATTTGGCTTGGGATCATTACAAGGAAACACAAACATCTCTGAATCCCAGCTAAGTCCTATTATTGAAAAACTGTTACAATATGAGTTTTATTGGCTTGGTTTACAAATGGGGCAATCACACGACTCACCTCAACTCACTCATACACAAATTCGTCACACCAAGAATCATCTTTCATAAGATCTTTTGTAACTCCTACAGAGCACCCCAAACGTACATCCAACATAGAATCATTGTATCTTCCCTTTTACAATACTTTACATAGACTTGCGGTTATGTCTCCTAGCAGGCCTCATTCAGACCTGAGAGAAGACTTCCCTAAAGTCATCCCAAAAGAAGGTTTCCCCAATCGTGTCCACAAAATCACCTTAAGGAAATGAAATTCCTCACATGTAGAATGACTTGGATCCTTGAGAGAGCTCTCCTTTCTTTGTCTAATTATACCTCAGAATCACAGAGTTGATCTTTCATTCCTTGATGTTCAAGTCTTCCTTCACTTGGTTGTCTACCCTTGTTCTCTTATAAGGACTCGAAATATCAATATCGCAAACTGTCACATTCGTTGGGTGTGTCTCTCCCTTTTGTATACCAATGCACCCAAACAAATCGTTGTGCCCCTTCATGGACCTAGTGTGTCGAAATGAACATGTGCACCTGTCAATCGACACGTCCCTTGGGACCGATGCACCCCTACGTTGGTGTGTTCCTCATGCCAAGGTGCTCCAACCTCTTTGGTGCACCCCTCCTCTTGGTATCTTCATACTTGGGAAAGCCCCGTAGCGCATTAGAATGCCCAAGGCATTGACTTTCCCAACTTGTTTGAATATTGGGTGTAAGAGAAACCCTAAGTTCCATCTCCTTGACAACTTTGGTGAGGGTCTCCACATCCTTCTAGTCGAAGACCTTACATCCTCCCCCAATTCAGGTCATTTTCATCCACAACAACATCCAAAAAGTATATGATCTCCAAGTCTCATCCTAAACTCATACCCCCATCGCCACTAAGTCTGTTGAAAACCAAAGTTTTGTGCCAACTCGGGAACCCAAATTCCACCAAAGTGGAAACCCCAAGTTTCCGACTTACACTGCAATATACTGCAACCTATTGAACCATCCACATTATCTTATGCCCAAATTGGTGTGTGAACAAATTATCTGCTACAATGGATATATGTCTCCTCCCCAAATTTATCCACAATATCTAAGATGCCATTGTCTTACTGCGATGATCACTCTTAATTCTGCTACTGTTGCCTCAAATGTTATTACAACTTAAAAAATGTCTAAGTGTTAAACTCATCAAACTCGGTGTTGCATCCATACTCCAACTAATGATGTCATGTCTTGTTACACTAATATAAACCATGACTTAAGATGATTGGGTAGCTAGTCCAATCGTCGCACCCAACTCATGAGAATTCCCTTCCTCATGCTTGAAATTAGTCTTTTATGTCACATCTCTGTTACTCCATCCAACTCCAAAGACTAAGGCAAGTGTCCATCATTTCCTCACTATTTTTGTCATCATCTAATCATCATCAAGAATATCCTTTACAGTGTCTAAGTGTTTCACTTCGGACCTACTAGTGTGTTTGTACTTCAACTTCCTTTCACAATTCAGTCCATTTTCACAACAATCTCATACCAAGGCAAGGTTTCCCCTCACTTTACTGCTCTATCAAGTCAACCCCCTAAAACTTCACCCGCGACAACTTGACTCCACTTCCCACCTCATGGCATAGTTATCCAATCTGTTGCACACAATCCAGATCACATCCAAGTCTAAAAAGAGTTAAGAGAAATTTGCACATCCAACCAACTTTTTCCTTGCGAGTCAACCTATGATGAAGTCCACAAGTCTGGATTGCTTGGCCAAATTATTCTCATGTTCATCTACATCACCGGATATGAAATGTTTTGTTTGCACCAGGAACCGTACATCTAGGCTACCTTTTCCCCACTACTTCATCACCCAACTATGTTGTTGATTCTACTTCTCTATGACTTGGAATGGTTAGGCTTCACCCTCAACCATTCTACTCAAGACAAAGGAAACACCCATGCCCACAAAATCTCTTCATGTTGCAATTTGATTGTTCACATAATCCTCCAAATGTAAGGCAAGTCCTCAACTCACCTTCTTCTATCAAGTCACTTCTTCGCAACTCTACGTATGTGATGAGTGTCTCCAACATTCCTACACTCCTAAAATGTCCCAACAAACTATCTAAAGTGTTCCAAGTAGAATGAGTTACAAAAACAATTCCATGCAATCAACATGTTTGCACCAATACTTCTGCCAACCTCAACCAACGAGCCCCTCTAGATCTCTGAGTCATCACACAGTCATCTGTAAGTCACCAAGGTGCACTTTGCCTCATCCAATGTCCCATACCAAAGGTGAGTGAAGACCACCCAACTCACTTGGAATGCATTCTTCCCTTTCAAGTTGACTGCCAATAGTTCTAGGTCGATTTATTTGTTGACTCCATCCATCTCCTAGAATGAAAATTCCTTGCACATGTTGCAAACATCCAAACTCTGGCATTGTCATCATGAATTTCAAGTCATCACATGACCTAAAAAATATGGCTAAGGAACCAAGCAACATGGCGCCTCACACATCCTCTCAAACTCGACAACTACATACCTCTCTCCCTACTTCACCAGAATGACCTGTTGAATGTGCCTCATTAAAAAGTTAGGTAATTTTTCAAGCCACCTCCATAGTTGCATCGAAGTCTTCCTAACTCCACCATAGGACTAATTCAAGTAGGTCACCCCAACCTCTCTGGACATTCACTCAATCAACGTATCCCAACTTCTACATGACCTTTTCGAATCAGCATCACTTGAGCCACCCTCAAGTCTATCGGTTTTCACTATAGAAACGCAATACACTTGAACCACCAAGTCATTTGGATTCCCTTCAAAGAACTCATTGCAAGACTTAGGAAATGAAAGAACTCAAAACCAATCATACCTTTCCAATGACACCCTTAGCTGTAGCCATGGTTCAAGTCTATTTTTCTGGACCTTCACTTTCCCAAGCCACTAACTCTTCACATGAACTCCCCTCGATCATTGTTTGTATCTACACAAACTTGAATAGAACCATCACTAGGAAACAAGTCTGAATCCATTTGTCCACTTCATAAATGTGTCTATGTTCTAAACTTATCATGCAATTGGAGGAAGTCATCTCCAATGTCATGCCATCCCCATACTTTCACTACTTTCGCTTCAAAACACCATGCACATGTCGCCTCAGTGTCAAGTCATAGTCATGCTAACTGACCTATATAACTATGTGAAGAGTCACATAATTGGAAGGCTGCGGTTGACTCCCTCCTCCAACAACCCAACTTGACCCAACTATTGTTCTTGACTATGCAGGACACGAAGATAACATGATAGAAATGTGCCCAATCAACTACAGGTCGCTTCAAGTCATTCACCCAAGCGCTTCAATTTGTTGCAACACATAAATTATCCCCTTTGTGATCAGTTCCTGCTATTACCCTCTGCGCTCACTTCAATGATCACATCTACGGTTAGATCTGCGAGAAGTCATGCGTTCAACTTCCTTGTCCTAGTGTTTGGTTCACCCAATGAACTTTGGGTATGGTCTCTTCAAGTTGTGCACAACTATTTCAGCACTTACTTCCATCACACATCAAACCAATCAAATCAAAACTACGCCCAAACTGTGCTGCATCAATCCACCTTATTGAACCTTCACCCGGAGTACTAACTTCATCTACGATCAAGTCTACGACAATTTCTCCAAAATTATTCGATTGAATCAAAGGCCTAACAATATTTTATATTTTGCAATGGCCATTTATGTGTAGGCCATTGAATCAAAGGCCCAATAATATTTATATTTTGCAATGGCCATTTATGTGTAGGCGTGCATGCAATATGATAAGATGCTCATGTCCATAGTTGTAATGAGCAATAAATGTTCCCCGAGCAATAATGTTGACGGTCGATGTATGTATATTTGACACTTTCAATGAATGGGCTATCATCCAATGAATGTATATTTGACACTTTCAATACATTATATAATTACAATCTAGTCAATGTCAATAAATGTTCCCCCAACAATAATGTTGGATGGTCTATATATTTAAGTGGTAGGGCTGTCATCCAACTGAATGTATATTTGACACTTTCAATACATTTATATAATTATAGACATAATATTCAATTCATTGAATATTAAATTGGAGCTATTTTATTGATGGGCTTCTCATCGACGTGATTGGTCAACATTCATGAGAATGCTTAACGCTAGCCAAATACTATAATAGTACCAGTATTATATCATTCTAGTCGGTTTAGAAGGTTGACATTAGAACTTTCTCATTGCAAAGCCACAACTCTCCTCAAAAATTATTTATTCACATTTAATTTGAAATATTTATTAATGATATTTTGGAAATAAATTATCGTGAAGATATTTATAAATTTATTAAAATTAAATGTAAGTGTACATTCTTAAGAGTTGTGTTTATTTTAATTGTAGATTTTTTAAAAGTTAAGAATGACTAAAATTTTTGGATATATAAATTTCTAATAATAAAGAATTTGACAAAAGGTTTTTAGAGACTTGATCGTTCAGAATAATTGGTATGATTTAGAATCATAATAAATTTCATAAGTATATTTCAGTAAAATTTCATATACTTAAATAATAAAAATTTAGTATAAAACATGGGTCATGTTTTAATAATCCATTGTTGTTTATTTTAATGGGGTTTTAAAATGAAAATTTTTCTTTTAAATATTATATCAACATATGAATATTATGTCATTATTATCTATTTTATACATCTATTTCTATTAAATTACAAAATGCATTTTAATAATTGATAATAAAGTTTTTTTTTTAAATATTATATCAATATGAATAGGTCATTATTAGATTCATTTTATACACTATTTCTACAATTACAAAATGCCTTAATAATTGATTTTTCTTCTTCAAATACTTTTCAATAAAGCAATTTTCTTTTTAAATATTATATAACATATAGATATTATAAATACAGATAATTATTAATTTAATTTATATAATTATTTTATTAAACTATAAAATGTAACTATTATGTATTAAACAAATATGAATCTCATTTAAAAAGAATTATTACATATCTATTTCTATTAAATTATAAAATGTAATTATCATGTATTCAAAAAAAATATGAATCTCATTTAAAAAGAATTGTTTGAAAAATGTAACTTCACAATTCATTGAAGATGCTCCAACAACATGTTAAAGGGAAACTAGTGACTAAAACTATATAATAATAAAATAATTTTTACAATGAAATTTATATAGAGAAAATTAGTTAATTTCCACTAATCCTATTCAATGATCTTATTTATATTTCTCGTTTTGTTTAAGCAATTGAATTATCAAAATGTTTTGACCAAGAGAATTTTTATATTGATATGATTTTTTTTATATTGTTATGATTTATTAATAGATTTTGGTAATAAGTTTATTTTGCGGGGTCTTAAAAGTTAGAATTTAGATTTCAAAAATGTGAATCATATTTTAAAAATTGTTAATACATCATGTTTTCAAAGAAAAAAAATAATTGTAAAAATGTAAATATTTGGTGCAAATTTTGATTATAAAGAGATCAATTTCAATTACAAAATTTTGAATTTTAATTTTAAAAATGTTAATAAAATTACATTTGGATTTCAGTATTATGAATTTGTATTTCCATATATCAAAGATCATATTAATATACAACAATTTAATATTTAAGTGTGTGCATACATATCACTATGACATACATTACTAAATATATCATGATTGAAAAGAAGAAAAATATAAACAAAGTGTTTGAATAATTATACATTGTGATAAATAGGTAGAGAAATGTACAATAAATATGGTTGTAATAACCAATAATGAAATTTCATAAAAATTATTGATACATACAAAATCATTGAGGAATATGATTTCATATTTCTTATCAACTTTATCTCTTTATTTATAAAGACTATAACTAGACTACTACATAAATATTCACAAAACTCACATCTAGATGTAGGAAAGAGACAAATTGAATTTATGTAATTTTAATTTAAGGAATGGATAAATAATATCAAGTATTAATTTATGATTTTTTACATGACATACATTTATGAATCAAGTTTCATTTATCTACATCACTCTCATTTTTATCATTATTCTCCATATATTTTTGTTATGCCTTAATTGTTAGAAATCCTTCCAAGTTCATTATACACTTATCCTTAAGAATTTGTGATCATAATGTTTTGTTATGGTTGAATATTTTATTGATTGATACCTTCAACTTTTAAGATAGAACTTGTTGTGTCATCCATTGTTTTATTTGTAGGCCAAAGTATTAAGATATCAATTTGCAACAATGATGATAAATTATGCAAAGACAATAGTAGTTATTTCACTAATAAACCAATGATAGAGCTCCCAAACTTTTCCCTTAATTTTTTTTTTCTCATCAACATTTGCAATGAAGTCTATGGTTATTTAGTTTCATTGTTTTGCACATCTATGACAAGATTATATGTAACAATCAAACTTTACCGAGAATGAATGTTGACCGCATACCTCATAGATCATTTTTCTCATCATTTAAAAAAAAAAATATTAAAATTTATTAGAATCCATATTACTCAATGTATTTAACTATTTTTTTTAATTATTTGAAATTCATCCCATTCAATAAAGATTCCATTTTATTATTACACAATGATTTCACCTCTTGATGCACATGGTAATGGAATCTCTCTATTAAAAATTTTAATAATGTTCACAATGACATGACTAAGTTTGATGTCATCATATTCCCTTGGATACTTTTAAACCATCCAATATTAATTTGACAATCTATTCAACACCAAATATTCTAATAATCATCATTAACTTCAAAGGCATATGGTATTTGGGTTTTTTTTGGAACATGAAGTTTTACATAATACAAACATCTCATGTAAAGAAAATGTATGCAATTTAAAATGTTGAAATCTATGTTATACAAATAAAATATCACCTTAAAAATTATGATAACTTGCATAGATTTGTCGTAAATACATATTTGTCATGCATTAAGGGGATCAAATCTCTCAATTTGAAAACATTTTCTAGAATCAATAAATATGAGAAAGGTTTAAACCTTGAAGAATTTGATCCATCTCGACGCATGATAGATCATGAGTTAAGATGGATATATTTTAATTGCACTATTATGAAATTGCTTAGAAAATCAAAAAGTGAGTATCTCTGATTATATAATTCTTTGATACTATGTGTTCATCATATATTTACATTTAACAATGTGTTTATATACTATCATTCATTATGTTTAAATTTTTATTTCAAATATTTGTTGTCATTTTATTTGTGTTTTCTATTTCTATTTTAGTCACATTCATTTTATTTTTATTTTATGATTTTGGGTTATTTGACACTATGTTTCTCATATTTCTATTTCTATTTTATTCATTTTATTTTTATTTTATGATTTTGGGTTATTTGAGAATATGTTTCTCATATTTCTATTTCTATTTTATTCTATGTTGTTTAATATCAATATGTAATGTAATTCACCCCACCTTTAGAATATAATGATATTGATACCTTCACTTAATATGCAACTTGTTTGTTTTGAAATGTAATATCAATCAATTCAATGCACTAGATCATGTTGCATTATATCATTAAAAATTAATGCATCAAATTATTTTTCAATATAGAGTTTAAATTAATGTGCAAAATCATTTTAGAGTGAAACATTATTGATATATTTATAATTTTTATATAAAAGTTATTTAAAAAAAAAAAAAAAAAAAAAAAAAAAAAAAAAAAAAAAAATGAAATATATTTTTTATTATTGATTTTTAATTCCCATCAACTCCATGTTGAGTATATAACGAATTAAACATATTCTTCATATCTAGTACCACATGACATACATGTTTTTGTATATGAAATTTTTTTCCTACATATATATATATATATATATATATATATATATATATATATATATATATATATATATATATATATATATATAATAGGGGAAAAGATTGAAAACTGATATGAAATATTTTGCCAAGTTGACATTGAAATATTTTTAGTTATGGTTCACATTTATATAATTGTTTGTTAAATTTATATTTATTTTAAATTCCACTTATTAGTTATATATCATTCACTAAGGGTGCATCCCATATGTTAATGTAACATCACCTTTCACATTTTAGCAGAAAACTTATTCTTTAAGGACACTTGCTCATAAGTGTCACGGACTTTATGATAAGAAAACATTTATGCTTGATTATGATGTGATATGATAGATGACATGATGTTTTACTTCTTTGACATGGAAGCGGGTTACTGTGGCTAGGTTTTATTGAGTGTGAAGGGTTTTTGACCTTGAGGGATCGCAGGAGGCATCGACAAGACCCCTTGGACTCAGGATCGAGTCGAGTGTGCTTTTAGGGTTGATTTTTTAATGTGATTCTATTACATTCGATTATATGATATGATGTGGACATGTTGACATGATTGTTGATGATCTGTTGTGATAGCTTGCCGCCAGGACTCACATATGGAGTAAAGGGGCCCGCTGAAGGATTCCAGAGGGAGGCGTTGAGGGAGAGGTGTGGACAGCCACCCTACCACAACCTAATAACACTCAGCAGAGTGCTTCGAGCGTAGGTTAACGGTTACGCAGTTGAGGAAGGTCCATGACCACCATGAGGAGACCGACGGTCACTCCACGATGATTCTAAAGGGGAGTGTAATAAAAGTGAGGGGGCCTTATTCCTTGAGAAATATAGTCTCCCACAAGCTCACACAGGGTGTTGACTCGGGGTTTTTATGTCTACAATGGAGTCCAAAGGAAGTAATTGTAGCACCCTTAGACGCGTGGTGCATCTGAAGAACGCGATGGAGTACAAAGAAACACAAGGCCCGAGTGGAACCCTTGGGCACATGGTGTGTCATGGAGGAGCGTCCAGATTGATGTTTATGAAGGAACAAACCTATATGGCCCTAAGACATTTTAACACATTAATAAATTCTTAAAGCGACTTCCCTAGGGTGAAAATTTGTCTAGCGTTAAAGGAAAAACCTATAAAAGAAATAAAAATAAAAATTTAAAACTAAAAACCACATAAGTAATAGTTTAGTCTTCATAAAATTCTTGAGACAAAATGAAGAGTTAAGAATTTGATTAAAAGAAAAAGTGGTTATAAAATGTCAAGAAGAAATTGTTTTATTTTAACTTTTAATAGTTTAAAATGCCAATAAATTATTAATAAAGGAAAAGGGGTTAATTTGCATAGAAATGCCATTTTGGATCTAATAAAAGGGGAAGGAAGGGAATAATAAAATTTAGGAAACTAAAAAAAGAGGTAAACATAATAGGGAAAGGGAACTTTATGAGGTAAGGTGGGGTCAACATAGTAAAGGGGAATGCAATTAAAGAACTATTCACGATAGACTAAATTAGCAATTTCATTTGGGAAAGTGTTTAAACCTGAAGAGATCTAGGAACACCTAGGAGTAAATTTGGGAGCAACTCTAGGTGTGGGTGAAATGAGACAATTAATAAATTTAAAGAAAATAATTATTCTGAGAAAAGGGGATGAATGACAATTGTGCGAAGGAGAATATTTATAAGATTTTTATTAAAACTTAATTTTAAATGTGATTTAGGGAAAGTTGGAGGTTGTAAAAACTCATAAAAGAAAGGAGAGATGAGGAAGAGGGATGGTATGTTAGCATAGCGTTATGCTGCTGGATTTGTGACTTGGCTGATTACTTGTGAGAGTTGGGACATCCATTTCAGGATAGGAGTAGTAGCTTCGGCCTTAAGAAGTGAGGTGGGAGCTAAGGCATTACAATCTGGATGATGTGTGTATTGCTAGCATTTCCGGGGGCTAAGGGGGCAGAGGTACCTAGCGATGGGAATGCTGGTGAGGTCTCCTTGATTAGGTGGTGAGGGAGGCTGACATGGAAGCGTCTGGGACTACACTTTCGGAGGAGGCCGAGGAAAAAGAACCTTGATGCTCTTTGTTTTGTAGGGTAGAATGCATTAGGGTGTATGATTAGATATGCTTGTGTAATGGTAATCTAGATGGATGAATATTTAATTTCAATTGATGTTGGTTATGGATTAGGTGAATGGTTTTCTTTATTTGCTTACTCAGGTGGATTGTTTTGTTTTTTAAATATTCTTTGTAAATTTTCTTGTGTCAATTAGTACCTCCATGTAATTATAATTTTTGTTTCTATCCCACGAATAGGTAACTCAATGTGTCTGGATCACACTAGAAACTTGTTTACAGCACCTCCTTGCAATTTGATTGCAGAAAACCTTTTGGCATTTTCATTTTGGTAATTGGTGATTGTGAATTTGAAATCCTTTTGGCAACGAGAGATAGTGGGGAAGACTCTCTTATTTTCCTTGCTTCTAGAGGTGGTGATCAAACCTCGGACATTTTTTTGCTATCTATTCCTACTTCTTGACTCATTATTGGCCGGATTTATTTATTTTGAAACCAACCTTCTTTGCTATTTTTTCTTATTTGGTGGTGACAATGATCGATCCTTCTACTGGAAGTTAGTGTTCCTTCTCAGACCTCACTTATTGAATGTGATACCATCCCTTGATTCGATATCGCCAGAAATTTCCCAGCCTTGCGTGCTACGCGTCTGCCACTTCGCCTTTATAGAGTCACTTATAGGGTTGTCGTCCTTCCTTGCTGAGTTAAATGGTATTGTGTTTTCTTTTTCTTTCCACCTCCTTTTATTTTCGTGTCTTGATGCCCATGGTTCGATACCGGCCTGCGAATGGAAGGGTGTAGCTCTCCCAGCTGTCATGGTGTTCTGGTCGCGATCTTAGGAGGCACCATAGATAGCTAACCCGTTTCGGATCCTCTTGCCCATATGATCAATGTGCCCTTACTGATTTCTATGGCGAACCAGACCCTGTGAAAGCACCTCAAAAATTATGAACGACCTTCACGTGGCTCAATGCATGCGAACAACATTAATCTCTCCCTTTCTCGATTGGAAGGAAGATTTTAGTTCTGATTGGAGACAAGAAAGGCCATTGAGCCTATGGGACACTGATTTTTGAAGAGGAAGAATTTATTTTTCACAGGTCTCCGCCCCATGCCACCCTAGTTTTAGGAGTTGCGACCGAACCCTTTTCTATCGAGAAGGTTCAATTTCTCCCTTGCAGAATTTATTTTTGGTTATTAATTATTTTGATGTTTAATTATTTAAATTCAATCCATCAGATTTAAATGTAAAAAAAATGTTTTAATAAGCATCCCACTTAATTTACAACACAAACCGAGCGAGAGGCAAGCAGGATAAATACTTGGATTACGATAATACCTATTCTAGTTACTAAATACGTTAGAACTTCGAGCATGAACAAAATGAGACTACCTGGACAACTTCTTATTTCATTGACTTAATTCGGAAACCCATGCCTTGTTAACTAAGGTTCAGGCTTATTATGTTCAACGTGCTGTTTCATCGCATGACGTTTGGTTACTAAAGCTGGTATAGTCTGCTTTAGGTTTTCCTTAATACTGTTCCCTTAAGGTAGAAGTATAGTTGTCTTGTATGTGTTCGAAGATAGTAGATATGATATGGAAATTATACAATTGGAATATAACATTTACTCTCGAATTACTGAATTTTATTCTGAACCACTTTCGAATCTATAAAAGAATATTTCTGAATAACAAAGTGCAGCTGAATTATGACTGAGATAAGCCCTAAGTACAACCATTCAAGTCTTATATAAATGGTCATTCATGCCGATTATGCCCATATCTATACACATGTTGTATATCTGGATTCAAATGTCCGATATGGTAACTATGGGCATAATCGTACAACACTGATGCACATCTATATTAAATTGGCCGTGTATGGAAACTGTGGGTAGAATCACCCACCAACGGTCGACTCATTGGACTTGGATTGATGTCAGATAAATAATTCTTACAATATTGGTTGACTTGAATCTTCTCCATTTTCAAGTGCCCTTTCAAATTTAGTTGTTTCCCTTTATTATTATCACTTCAAAAGTACATTAGGAGTCATACCAGAGGATAGAACATCCAGGGAGGATAAATGAATTACCTCCTCTATTCTTAGTATGGGCTAGATTTAAAAATAAGATAGGTTCTATTGCAATGAAGTGTAAGGTAGCCTTGGAATCCTTCCTTATTGTGTGTTATGAATTATACTATTAGTTTTTAAGGGTTATGCCAGCAGTTTTATTAATTGTTATTATGGATGATTTTATTATCTTTATAAAATGGATGCATAATCTAAAGAAGTATTAAACTTAATGCAATTCTTAAGAAGATTGAACTTCATATAGTTTCTCATAATGATTATGTAATTCTCAGATTTTAAATTCTTACATATTCCTAGAAGATAGTCCTCCATATGAAGATGTATAGTTTAGCTACATAAGACTAAGATTGTACTTATGCTCTTGATTGGTTATTCTTTATGTAATGTCCTCTTACTTGTTTTCGCTCAAAATTGCTTGAAGGATTGATTAACTAGAGTAGATTAATATTATTCCCTATGAGGAATTGATGGTTAAGTATGTTGTTAGTTTTAGACTTGAATTACGGTGTATGATTGGATTTATGGGATGTAGACACCTCCATGTGTTCCCTCGAATAGTCGCCAACCACGAGACCTTAAATGGTTAAAATCAATGGGAACACGGGCTTGGCGTTGTATGTGTCTTGGGGTCCCTAACCATTACTTGGTGTGGGGCCGAGTGTAGTCCCGGAATCTTGTTATTGTATGTTGATTATGGTTCTTGCTACCGAGAGGGTTTATGGTACATCTTAGATCTGTGTTGTCATCACATTGCATGGCTAAGTGGGTGTTCGTGGCCATTATGACAACCACCGAGTCGAATGTATTTTGTATCCACTGTACACAGCACACAAAAATAAAATAAAATTAGCACTTGCTATAAAATGTTTGTCATCGTAAAGAGGAGGATCGTTACATATGGTATGTCGGTGAAGGGTTCGACCGACCCGATCGTCGACTTTTGTTGTGATTTGTGATTATACTATTGTCAATGAGTTGATTGTGTGCATCGCAGGAGTAATCATGGCTTGGGGACTGTCATGAGGTAGATGATGGGGTGCTAGGGGAGGAGGCTTCACGCCTCCTCCCCTAGCATCATCCACGTCGGAGGGGTCTAAGAACAAGTCATTGGACAATAGAAGGTTGTTGTGGGGGATGTTTTTGGTTGATGAGGTCCTTTCAAAGTATTTCTGAGGCACTGGTCAGTCGTTTGGATAGATATGAGTCCAGGGCACCGACACCTTGTGAGGGTCCACTGTGCGCTCCTGTCAGTACTGGTAGCATTCACCTTTAACTCGAGAAGGTTAAATTTCCGAGTTCTTTGGTGCCCCAGAGAGCACAGCCGCCGAGGCATGGTTGGAAGAACATGGAAATATTAGCCGCCTTCGATTAACCACTCCAACATGAAGGTCCTGGGGTGGTATTTCCAGCTGAGGAGCGCACCCTTCTATGGTGGAAAGATACTCCCTTGATGAACATGTAATTAGGTCAAAGGCGTGTCATGGGAGCCCCATTAGGAATGGATTGAGAATTTGCAACTTTAATTCATTGGCTGTCCGGATCAATGAGTTCAGTGTGTTATGACAGGGAGGTCGTACATTGCTTGAGTACGAGGCACGTTTATGGAGCTACTCGGTATGCTGCACCTTGACACATAGAAACTTAAGGTCAAGCGGTTCGTGTTCGGCCTTAACAAAAACATACATGCAAAGGTTAGGACTTTGATGCCTGCGACACGTGTCATCTGAGACCCCTCATAGCGAGGAGAGGGAGCTTATGGTCAAATTGATTCCAGGACTCAGGCCAGAGACAAAGCCAAGGCATGGTTTATCTAGACATATAACTTATGGAACCTGACCGAGACATCGCCCGAGGATATAGTGGCTTCAGAGAATCCACAACTACTACACCCGTGACCGTAGCCTCGTGACGGACACCTTATTGGGGACCTGACATGTGGCGTCTACGGCTATGAAGTTTAGGCACATTGTGAGAATGGGCAGGGTTCGAGGCGGTGGGCCATCATCTCTACTTGGTGCAAGGACTCTTGGAGTGAGAAGAAGGGGTGTTGGACGTGTGGGGAACCCCACTACCAGTAGCGGTATCTATGAGAAGGACAGTGTACGGATCAGCCCGGACCCACTATGAGGTGGGAGATTATGAGCAGAGCCCTTGATTCATAGTAGTGAATAACCTCGGTGACACCGGTCGACTATACTTTCCGGGCAATGAACACCATGTTGATGAGACACTTAGTGTTTTGATAGATCACAGTGCTACAAAGAGCTTAGTGTTTTGATAGATCCTGGTGCTAATGAGAGTTTTATTTCTGGTGCAGCGCTAAAAAGGATTAAGGTTAAGGCAGTCGAACATGATGAGTTTAGCTTCGTGGAGATGGCTTAGAGAGCCAAACAGAAGATTGGAGGAAAGGTTACGGGCTATGCCCTTAACCTGGGGGAGTTTGTCACGAGGGCCAACTTATACATCAGGATCTTAGGATCTTATGACGTCGTGATTGGTATGGATTGGTTGGAATCGCATGAGGCAATACTCAACTGTAAGATGAAATGGTTGATCTTGATCGATGATGAGGGACATAGACGCGTGATTGTAGGACAGAACTAGGGATTTTCCCTGAAGTTCGTCTCTTCCTTATCGTTACAGAAGAGTATGTGCAAGGGGTGCAAGCTTTATGCAATCCTTGCACTAAACGAGAAGGGAGTAGCGGAAGGTATAGAACACCTTCCGGTGGTGAGAGAATTTGTGGATGTATTTCTAGAGGAGTTACTTGGGATGCCGTCGAAAAGGGAATTGGAGTTTACCATAGACTTGAAACCGAGGACCAAACCGATAGCAAGAACGACTTATAGGATGTTGACCCCAGAGTTGCAAGAGTTGAAAATGCAACTGAAGGAGTTGTTGGACCTGGGACTGATACGTCCTAGTATGGCACCGTGGGGTGCACCTGTTATTTTCATTTGGAAGAAGGATGAATCGTTGAGGCTTTTCATTGACTACAGTCAACTAAACAAGGCTATGATCAAGAATCAATACCCCTTGCCAAGAATTGATGATCTGTTCGATCAAATGAAGGGTGCGACAGTGTTCTCCAAGATTGATTTGTGATCAGGGTATCACCAGTTACGTATCGAGGAGGATGACATCCCTAAGACCGCCTTTAAGACGAGAATTGGACATTACGAGTTTACTGTTTTTCCGTTTGGACTGACAAATGCCCCAGGAGTATTTATGAGTTTAATGAATGGGGTGTTCTGTGACTACTTGGACAAGTTCGTCCAAGTATTCATTGAAAATATTTTGATCTACTCTCGGACGACAGAGGAGCATGATGAGCACTTGCGCTTGGTACTACAGTGCCTGCGAGAGCACAAATTGTATGGGAAGTTGTCCAAATGCTCTTTTTATCAATCAAGGATTCACTACTTAGGGAATGTCATCTTTGGTGAAGGTATGGCCATGGATCCAGCCAAGGTCGAGGCTATTATGGAATGGCCTGTGCCGATGAATGTCACGGAGGTGTGTAGCTTTATGGGTTTAGCAGGATACTATCGACGGTTTGTCGAGGGATTTTTGAAGATAGCAAATCCGATCACGGAATTGCATAAGAAAAACAAGAAGTTTGTTTGGACCGAGAAATGCGCGAAATCATTTCAGAGGCTTAAATATTTGTTGATGACAACGCCGATACTAAGGGTCCTTGACATGGACGTGGACTTATTGGTATGCACAGATGCATCCAAGGAAGGCTTAGGTGGAGTCTTGATGCAAGACGGACGAGTAATTTCTTACATTTCGAGGAAACTAAGAAGGCATGAGGAGAACTATGCGACGCACGATTTGGAGTTATTAGCCATCGTATATGCCTTGAAGGTTTGGAGACACTACCTTGTTGGAAGAAAATTTGAACTAAAGACTGATCATTGTGAACTACAACACATTTTTACGTAAAGAGACCTGAACGCGTGACAACGAGGTTGGTCAGAATTACTTAGCGAGTACAACTTTGAGATTACATACATAAAGGGAACAGTGAACCGAGTGGTAGATGCTTTGAGTCGGAGGCCACGCATCTTTTCGGCGTTGCCTCTTCAGACGAATCTACGTGAAAATATTATAACCTTACAGCGTGATGACGACTGGTATAAGGAGGTCGAGGGCTTTATTGGAAAAAACACAATGATGGTACCACAATATGAGGGATTTTCTTTTGATAGCGATGGGTTATTGAGGTTTAAAAGTCGTATTTACGTACCGCCAAACGTAGAGTTGAGGATGTTGATCCTGAGCGAGGCTCATAGAGTAGTTTACATGGCTCACCCAAGAGTTACGAAGATGAGGGCAGATCTTAAGCCCTTATTCTTCTGGAGGGGAATGAAGGCCGACATAGTTAACTATGTGGCCAGGTGTCTGGAGTGTCAATAGGTAAAGGCTGAACATAGACACCCAGTCGGATTACTACAACCACATGCCATTCCGGAATCGAAATGGGAAGTTATTTTGATGTATTTTATTGTTGGATTGCCACTGACGGCAAGGAGACACGACTCGATTTTCGTAGTAGTAGACACTCTGACAAAGATTTCTCACTTTATTCCTGTGCGTACGACGTATCAGGCACCTAACATAGCTATATTTTTCATCAGTGAGATTGTGAGCTTGCATGGCATGCCTAAGAGGATTATATCCGATCGAGGATCGGTGTTTACTGGACGATTTTGGACGAGTTTCCAAGAGGCCTTGGGAACCCAACTTAACTTTAGTACTGCGTATCACCCAGA
>SNQJ01S0164048.1:547-21257 GCA_010110895.2 Picea sitchensis | reverse complement strand
CCCCACCATGTTGGTCTGTGTGTTCCCTCCTCTTGGTGATGTTAGTACACTCTAATTTCGACTATGCGCACTACTCCCACTATTTTGATTGGTATTGTTCCATCCTCCTTGGTTAACTATGATGGATTTCAACAAGTCTTCAAATGTTATTTATGACTGTGGTGACACACATGGGGTCGTGGATTCAATGCAGGATCCCGTTTGAGTAGGACTTACTGGCTCTTTTATTACTGGACTGGACTGACACCCTTCTTCTCCACCTCCTATATATGGTATCTCTGTGATTCAAACTTGTGCGCAAGGTTCCCATACTTGTCTCATTGTACGGATCTTCTCTCTAACCCTAGTATTTTTCCTTTTTATACCTCCTTCCTCTGTGAAGCTCTCCAAATTCATAGTCTTCCTCTAGTGTACTACCTTCTTGCATCCTCAACCCCTTTCTTCATCTTTCATGGCTTCCTCCCTTTTCTCAGGCGATCCTTCTGTTATCCTCCAACTCCTCTATGTGCGCAAAGGCTATTTAATTGTTGAACTCCATTATCATCTCATGCTTTTCACATAATACCATATTATCCACATATTCAATGATTTCAAGAACCTCCCACGTGGGCCTTTGAAAAACTTTATTTCTGCAACATTGTATGACTGAATGCAATCTACAACAAATTATGTAGCATAACCCCCTAGCATACTATTCAACCAAAAATCAATTGCTCGATTAGTTGGGTTACTTACCGAGTTTAGCTTCCTTACTAGTTCCAGAGTCCAATTCTTCAGTGCTACAACACTAAACATTCATGTCTTCTCTACTAACCTTTCTAGCCACTCGGTTATAATTTATGGGAATTCGCCAAAGAAAATATCATGTTGATTTGTGAACACATACTTTTGCATCCATTTCTAATCACTCATCCGAGGGTTCCTATTCTCTTGTCGCACGAAGTCTTGTTCTTTTCGTTCCAACCAGATGATGATTTCTTTCTGAGTCGGCCTTCAAAACATTCCCTCAGTCGCAAATTCTCAGTCCCGACAATGGAACCATTTGTTGGTTACTTCTTATCTGCGTAGGGGTTATCGGACCTACAGTTTGGGTTGATCGTGACCAACAAAACCCTCAAGACACTGACACTTTCGGCATCACCTACTTCCGCAGATGAAGTCTCACCCGAGTTATCTATTGGGGCTACAAGAACTAGGTTTTTGCAGCAGTAAGGGAAAGGGAGGTTGTTGCATGAATCATTTGTTCTGATCTTAACTTATGTATGTTCTTGATTATTACCTAAACTATCACAGCCATACATGAACATTCCATCATAACCAATTCATAGACTAAATTCATTCTGTGAATTATATCATCATTCATGAACGCATAAAGACAAGTAAGAACACAAGACACAATATCATTTCTAAACTCCTTTTTTATTCATCTTCTCTCTTACTGACTAACTATTACATTCATGATCTTTCCATAACCTCAATTCTCTTTCATGCGCATCCTCTCACACTTTCATATGCATACATCTATATATTTCTCGCTATATCTATATGTTTATCTTCTCTTCTATATCCCAAGCCCGTTACATATTTGTACCCCAAAATCTAGGATTTCAAGTTCTCTTCTTATCTATCCCAAAATAACCCATTATAATCCATGGCATAGCCATCTTTAGTTAATTGGCTATTTTCCTTCTTCTACTTCTTATTCTTTATACAACTTTTATGTTGTCCTTCTATTTCTGGAAAGTCACACTACCGTCATTTGAGATTCCTTTTCTTGCTTGCTTGCTTTATCCTTTTGTCTTTGTGCTATCTCCATCCTTTGCGTCCTTCTGCGCCCTTTCTATCTTCTGCACAAATCCTTCCTTCTGCGTTTTTTCTTCATACTTAGATTCTTCTCAAAATTATATCCAAAACTGCCTGTCCAACACCCCTCCAAAGATTGACCAATCATAGTGGAAAGAATGTATATTGGGGTTTTTTCTTGAGTGTTATTGGTTCATCTGGTCTCGGTGCTTCGTGAATCTTGAAGTTGTTTGAGGTCCTCAAGAGTATTATCGGTCCACTTGTCTTCAGTCCTCTGGAAGAGCTTCGAACTTTGTTATCCTGCCCATACGATCGGTCCCAACTATCGACTGTACCCCCTTGGAGCTCGACTATGAGTTGGTAACCTTAGTCACCTTTCCTAGGTATCTACAAAGGTGACTGTGGGGGGATTCCCATGATACATGGGGTAAACATTGTATCGCACTTTCAGTACCCTCGGAGGGTGACCTCACGAAGCGAGGGTTGCTTGCATCGAGAAGGGATATTACATGGAGATCAGGGTAATTGCTTCTCATATATTTGTTGACGGCTTGACATCCCGTCTTTGGAAGATCCTTATATCTATTGTTACTTGGTTGATTACCTATAGATTTCTTAGGGGTGTGTTGATTACCTATCGACTACTCCACCCAATGGCCCTCTCACGTGTCCTCACATGTAGTGTGTGCCAATTCTAAACCACTTTTGTCCTACATCTATTTTGCAATGGGAAGAATGCCTTCCACCCCTTAGTATTTTCATCATGCATGCCTCCCACGGTAGCTTCTCACTGAGTATAGTCCAAAATATTTATAGTTTTGATTTATTTCAAATTATGCACATGTATTTTTTTTTTTAATGTATAGAAAGGAAAAGTGGATTAATTGCCCTCATTTTGGATGTGCTTAACCTCCATTTCTTATGCAAGGCGTCAATAATCAAAGGTTTTAATTGTTGCAAATTTTTCTTGTCTTTGCATTATATTCTTTTGCACCGTTGAAAATGCTCTATTTTTTATAAGCAAATTATAGTGAAGGACTTTAGTGTAGATCAAATTGATAATTTAGTGTCGTGTCACGAATGCATTGAACTCCTAATTGTGTATTTTTTTTGTTATGACCAAATCATGTTGCAATTCTAATGTTTGTCCACATTAATATACAATAATATTTTATTGCACTAGAGTAGCATGCACACCACTAGCATGTACAGCTTTATTGCAGACACATAAGCCTTCTTGCATATAAACAAATTAGTGAATATCACACACAAAAAAATAATTCTCACAATATGTTATTACCTTTTTATATATATATATATATATATATATATATATATATATATATATCTTCATATTCTTAAATATTTTACCCTTATATATATATTGAAGATATAGACATACATAAATTAAACCATTAATCGTTACAATCGAAAACCTTTAATTAAGGAAGTGGTGGTTAGGTTTGGACTTGTGACCGTATTATGACATTTGCATGACATATGAAGTTCCCATTTTAATTCAGTGTTGGTGTAACTTCTAATAACAAGAAGCGTCTTAAAATAAAATTCTCATTGTCATATTGAGTGCCAATTATGTGAAAGTGTCCCCACCATGTGATGTACACATTGGGATGGTATTCCACTACTTAACCTTTTATTGAAAGTTGTTAAACAAACATGAAGTGTGAACTTTGCAAGCAATTATATTTTAAATCAAAGGAAAAAAAAAATGGGGCATTATGTCATCAAATGGATTGTTATTATTTAAATTGCTTATGATGTTTTTTATTTAATTATTATTAAATTTATTTTAAAATTAAAAATTATTTTATCATTTTTATAATTTAAAAAAAAAAATTCCATTATTTTCATTTTAAAACCATACTATTCAAACCCATTTAAACTAATACAAACTATCACACATTTCAAGATTAGTGTATATGTCAAAAATACATAAAAAGTCCAAATTAAATGAGCACCTTTTTTTTACCTTGTTTTGCGATTGACATTCAAACCCATTTAAACTAATACAAACTATCACATATTTCAAGATTAGTATATATGTCAAAAATATATAAAAGTCCAAATTAAATGAGCACTTTCCCCCCTTGTTTTGTGATTGATAGTATAGATTATATGTAGATATATTGTTTGTTTATGGTTTCTTTTACTTAATTTTTTTTTAAATTCATTATAAATATTATAAATTCAAGGCATGTTTAAATTTATTAAATTTATTTAATTTGTAATTTTTTATTTAAAAGAAAAAAAGAGAGGATATATTAGTAATAGTTAAGGAAGAATTACAAAATGAATTATAAATTAAAACAACTTGTCTGATAAAAATAAAGAGGTTCTACAAAATAATTGAGCATAAAGATAGATTAATTTGTGTTAAAGTAAATTCTAATGCACATAAATATGGTATACTCAGTAAAACTCTGAGTTTAAAAGGGTCAAGATTATTTATAATTAAATACCTCATTTCAAAAGACCAATTTAAATTAAGGAAGGAAGTTCTAAAGGTAAAAGAAGCCAAAAAGGAAGGAAAATGGGTAATAATTAGAAATAGAAAAGCTATTACTAGGGATAGAAACAAAAAATATAATAATAAATAGGAATTTGAGACACTCCAAATTCTCTCTTGGAACTATTGTGGCTTTCCATGGAGTGAAGAGCCTATGTTAAGTTGGATCTCAAATGAAATTGATATTATATTTCTCGTTGAAATTAACATCCCTAACAGAGAAGGATTCGCCTTATGGTTGGTATGGAACAAGAGCTCCTATTGCAAATGGTTTAGAGGTATATCTTGTTACATTTTTAAAACAAATTGTCCTCACATTAGGATTCACAAGAAAGACTCTTTCAATCAATACATTTGGATGGAGATTTCAGATATTAATGCTAATAAGATTTATATAGCAATATGATATTCTGCACCTATTAATTCTACCTTTTATAAGAAAAACAATATAGGTAAAAATGATGCTTACAATTGCTTAGAACAACATATTTACAGTCTGACAAATGAAGGCAATATCCTCTTACTGGGAGACTTTAATGTTAAAACACCAACTAATCAAGCTATTGTTTTAAGCGATGATTCAAACCCTAATCCTTTATTGCTAGATGAGGACATTGTTTTATCTAGCATAAACAAAAAGAAACTCTAAAGACTTGGTCAATAATTTGTTTGGTACTAAGCTAATCAAGCTTTACCATTTTCAAGATATAATAATGTGTAATGGTCTAGCAAAGTGGTCGAAATCCAACTGGATGTCTTGTATTCATGGGCTTGGCAGCAGTGTCATAGATTATGTGATATATAATATCCCCATAACAACCAGAAAGTAAATTTTGACCTCTTAAATGACCATGAGCCCAACTATGATCATATACCTTTAACCCTATCTCTAAACTTTGTCATGCACAAAATCCCCATTTAAGAGAATTTTGATAACCAAAAGCACTTGATTTTTGATAAAAATAAAGTTGATTTTTAAGGAATTAGATAATGAATTAAATCTATAATCAAATAAAAACAATATTGAAGACCTCTATCATAATTTTATGATAACCCTCTATACTTCCATTAACAAGTTCTCTATCAAGGTGTTGTGTAAAAAGGAAAATAGAATAACCAATCATTGGTATCATAAAGAATGTACAATTTCTAGAAAATCCATTAGGGATGCTTCCAATGAGTCCTTAAAATTTGACAAGACAAATAGAAAGAAAGCCCTAATTAAAAGGGGAAAAAAATCACTATATAAATAGAAAGCAAGATAAGTTTTTTGCACCTATCTAAGGTAGATCTTAAGAAATTATGGAGGCAAATTCTGACTTGTAAAACTAAAGAAAACAATATGATTCCCTTGAGGGACTCGAATTCCTACCGTAAAAGTCTTTATGAGTCCCCCAATGTCATGGACAACATTCAAACCATTTCTACAAAGGAAGAAGTTTTTTTAGTAGAAGACATAGAGTTTGGGGTTAAGCAACTCACAAAGGAAAATTTAAGGACATTGAAGACTACCAAGCAAAAATCTTAAAATTTGAAGGGTCTATCCTCATCCCTCATTTCCACAAGCTCTTAAATTTAATAGTCAAGTAGGACTTCCCTAAACCTTGGACTCAAAGCCTCATTGTAGTTGTTTTTAAAAGTGAGGGAAAAAATCCTTGTAGTATCCCCCTTTTATCTAAGCTATATGGAATTATTTTGGAAAAGAAGATCAATGTATGGCTATAAAGACACAGAAAAAGAGCTAAAGACCAATCCATATTTAGGAGCCATCATTCAAATGTGGAMCTTGTTACTCTTATGATCATTGTAAAGGAGTGTCTCACTAATAAAACCAATATCCTATGTTGTCTCATTGAATTTAGAAAAGATTTTGACATAGTGCTCATGACTAACCTTTGGAATATGTTAGAGGAGATAAAAGTTTCTTTCAAGTTGAGAGTTGTTGTGATAATATTGTACGAGAATGTTATTTCTAGGTTTAAGAACAATAAGGATTGGTGGGAAGGAATTAATTGCAATATAGAAGTTAAGAAAGGTTGTCCCCTATCCCCTACTCGTTTTGGTATAAACGTTGACAAGTTAGAGGGTTGTTTGGAAGAAGCACGTTGTGTCGGCCTGACTTTCGCTAATATAGTCATGATCCTTCTTTATGTTGATGATATTATTCTTATGGTGAGGTGTGCCTATGATATTGACAAGAAATTAAAAATCCTCAAGGATTTCTACTCTATTACATGTATGATCGTTAACACTAATAAAACAAAGGTTATGATAATTAAATCCCAAAAGATAACTTATGCTAATTTTGTGTATGAAAACAATAGTTTGGAGAAGGTGACTTCATACAAATATCTCAAAATCAATCTTCATCGCAAGCTTAACTAGAACTATAGCATTGATAAAAGGATAAATGGAGGGTGGAAAGATTATTATGGACTCGAAAGTAATTGTAAATTAGTGGATCTATGACTATGGTATAAGAATAAACTCCTCCTTTAGACTATTTTCACTCTTGTTATCTTATATGGTTGTGAATTTTCGAGTTGCAACATCTCTATAGAATCATGGAGAAAAATAGAGAAAATACAAAAGTTTTTTATAACTTATAATCTAAAAATTAAAGGCAATACACCCTATCCTATCCTCCTCATAGAAGTAAGTATTTCCCCCATTGAGAGCATGGTTATGAGTAGGTACCTAATGTATAAGAAAAAGATAAACACGAGAGACTTCCTAAGATTTCTTCAAACTACAAGAAAAAATATCTACGACTCAAGTGGGGTTGGCATAAAGATGTCACGTCTTAGCTAAATCATTGGGGGATAAAGAAAGAGATCACTCTACAGAATAATGATAATATTAAAATATTATTATATCTAAATTTAAGGAGAAATTGTGGTGCAATAAAGAATTAGAGGATAAAAGAAAATTAAGATACTATAAGGAGGTCATCAACCCTAATATAGAATATTAAAATCAGCTCTTTGTTTTGACTATCATAAAAAAGAAAATCAATATGGTTAAAATCAAGACAAACTCCCATGAGTTCCATAGTGAAATAGGGCATTGGAAAATTCCTAAAACATTGTGGGTCAAAATTATTTATCATCTTTGTAACACTAAGAGGACTGAAGATAAAAATCACTTTCTCTTAGAATGTCCTACATACATCCACATTAAATCACAATTTCAAATTATATGCTACAACACCGAACTTTCTAACCTTTTAACTAATCAAAACTATGGTGATTTAGGAATGCTTCTCTTAAATATTTTCAAGCATACCTTTCTTAAGGATTGATAAACCAAATTTAATTTTAGTGGATGTTAACCACCACCACCACCACCACCACCATCATCATCATCATCATCATCATCATCATATTATACTGAATTTTATTTTAAATATATATATTTTCGTTACCGAACCTTAAGAAGGTAAAAGATTACTTGGAATTATTTAGAACTTTATTTGTGTGTCCCCAATTCCCATTTATTATTATCATTCTGATCTATATCCCTAACAATAGCTTTTTGGTTTCTAATTATTGCCCATTTGTCTTCCTTCCTGACGTGTTTTACCTTTTGAGCTTCCTTCCTTAATTCAACTTGGTCTTCTGGAATGACGTCTTCATTTATAAATATTCTCGACCCTTTTAAACTTGGAGATTAACCGAGTATGTCATATTTATGGTCATTACAACTTACTTTGACACAAATCAACCTATCTTTATGTTCGATTATTTTTCCCAACCTCTTTGTTTCTATGATGTAAGTTCTTTCAATTTGTGATTTATTTTTTAGTTATTATTTTACTATTGCTAGCATGTCCTCGTCTTTCTATTCTTTTATACCAAAAATTATGAGGTTCAAGGCTCTTTTGTTATGCTCATGATCAAACTCAATTAATTTATTCATTTCCTCTTTGATGGGTTTGATATCCAATTTATTTTCCAAACTAATTAGGGCCAAATTGTTCGTTTCTTTTTCTTTTCGCTCTTTAATCCTATTTTTCATGTTGGGATTTGCTTCTAGTTCTCCTTCTTGGGTTGATTTTTTTTTATTTTTTTTTTTAATCTTTTTTGGTTTCTTGTATTCTAGCCTCCATTTTCTACAACTGAGTCTCAAACCTGAATACTCTATTATGTATCTATGTTTGAATATTTCCTTCTAACAATCTAAATTTGTTATGAAACATTGCCTCTAACTTTGTTTGGCATTGTCCTTCTCTGTCTACTCTCTGTTTCTCTAATAATTCTATATGTTCATAAAGGCTCTCTAGGATGACTTTGTTAGGCGTCCCCTTGACAAATTGAGGTTTTAGAATATGTGGTGAAGTACTCATATTGAAAAGAAAAGAAAGAAAATAAGTTCCGAAAATAAGTAAGAGAGGAACTTATGCACTTGATTTACCAATTGTAGGAAACCATTGTTCAAATTTTAAACCTCCTCTCCATTCCATTCAAATTCACTGCAAGTATACCTCCATTCCAATTCACCACATGTATAATAAGTAAAAACCCTTCACCATAAGTATAAACCTCCTTCAAATTTATGACATACTATATTAAATAAACATGTTTACATTTGAAAAGTTTTTATCAAAAGTAAAAATACAATAAAGTTATAACAAAAATAAAATATATAATTTTCATAACATTTCAAATAAAGAAAAAAAAAAATTAGATTTATTATTATCATATACTTTAATTTTATTTTAATAGTTCATAATTTATTCTTAACGAATGAAGATGGAGATTCTTATCACATACTTTAGGATTAACAAATCATATACAAGTTATGAAACAACGTATTTGAATAAGAAGAATACTTCATTTTTTTTTTCATATTTTGTAATAATTTTGTTTATATTTTATAATACATTTTATTAAATTCTTGGTGTATGTTATTTTCTGATTACAACTTTTACATTTTGAAATTTTAGATTTATTATGAAAATAAAATTTTATTAATATTTTATTAAAAAATTATTTAATTTTTAAATATTAACATTTAAATTTTATCCTCTTTCAAAACTAAAACTATTATGAAACACAGTATTTATTAAAATACATTATTATATTTTTAATCTTAAATATCAAGACAGTACTCTGATAATCTTTCCTCATCACTTTATCTTCCTACAACAACTTTTCATTTAAAAAAAAACTTTGAACTCCCCGTTTTCCTTGCACATGTCTTGTTTTCCTTGTCTTGTTCAAAGATCGTATTAACCAATTTACTAAATATTATTCTGATAAGGCCGATCGGTTTGTTAGGAGAATGCACGGATGGAAAGAATCAAATTTTCAATCATCAAAGCAAAATATGAACGAGGAGAGGGTAAATATTCTAAAGTTGGCATTCCACACGCATTTCCTGAGATATGATGGGTAACACAAAATCAAAATAGTGGGCGACATCATTGGGCAAGCTGCCAAATCACGCAATATCCATGTTTATTAATACACCAACCATTATCATGGGGCAAGCTGCCAAATCACGCAATATCCATGTTTATTAATACACCAACCATTATATATATATATATATATATATATATATATATATAAACATTGTTAGGATTTTTTAGGGTTCCCACTCCAAAGGTGTGAGTGATAGCAATGGCTAAAGCAAGGATGAAGATGAAGGTGATCACAACATGTTGTTAAGTGGGGTGTCATTTTAATAAAGTTAAAATAATTGTTTGTGAGTTTGAGGGTTTATGAGAGTTTTTATTTTTAATAAATAAATATGGGAGGAAGTCAACAAATTGTTGCATAGGGTTCTTATTGGATAGTTTAAAGATAAGAAGCCATATCTACCAAATATGGTCTCATGTGTCAAATCTCCCTCCTTAATCGTGTTTTATTAAAGGTAAGGTATGCATCTTTCTTTGCATCATGGATATTTCTCCTTCTTGTTTGAGAACTCGAGTGAAAATGAAGTTGCTCTCAATGGTGGTCCATGGATGTATAGGGGTCGAGATTGGTCCTTCTTCTTTAGAGTGAGACTTCAACTCTAGCATTGGATGGAAATACTTTTTATACATTTAGATGAGGTTTTTGGGTTTGCACTTTCATTTTTAGGATGAGAGGATTCTTTGGGTTGTCAAGGTTGCTTTAGGATCTTTTCAACACGTTCTTTCAAATACCCTCACTTTGAAATATGAAGATGTTTTGGGGATTTTAATGTTGATGAGCATCAGTGGGGGTTTGTTAAAGAAGATTGCTCTAGAGTATGGTGTTTGAAGTGGCATAGCATTTGGACCATGAGAATATGTTGTTCAAGTGAAGAGTTTGTTATCAAACTCAAACTAGGCACATTATATGGAAATGCCATGTCAACCACTTGGCTTACAAGAAAAAAAGGGTGTCAATAGTCCACGCAAGGCATGGGATTTAAATCCCAATAAGCCCTCTAAGATATTTGGGGTTTCTCTTCAGTTTCTTCAGTTGTGGAAGTTAATGTGCCTATTGATTTGACTCTGAGTTTGAAGGATATCTCCTCAGCTGTGTTGTTGATAGTGGGTAAGGAAACCTTTCCCGAAGATCAAAAGTTGTGTAAATTGGCTGATAAAGCTTGTGTAAACCATAAATTCAATCTTCATCCCAACCAAATTTTTCAAAGAGGACTTATTAGGCTAATTTCTCAAAGGATCTCAAATACATTCTCTTTTTCAACTTGCAAGGAGGTTATTGGTATGTGTGAACATGACTTTGTTGAAGGTGGAGTGAATGTTGGACATGCATTGTATTCTTTGTAGGTTCATAGAGAAAAGGGGGTCTAGGGGGTTTGGGGGGCATATGGGGCTAGAGCGGCCAAAATAATATTTTTGGGTCTTTTTTTCGGTTCGTTTTATGCTTTTGCAGCCAATGGTTTTTTAGCCCATTATCAATTAATCCAGGTTAGGGAACTAGGATTGTAATATGATTTGGGTCAACAAATTAGGGATTTGGATGCCATGGAATACCTAAACATTGTATTGTGAACAATGAAGTTAATACAAGAAAAAGAGACAGATGCAACTCTCAAGTTGGTTGGTTTTCCTAGTTAAGGGCTTCCAGGGTAAATCTTTTTTTTTTTTTTTTGTGTGTGTGTGTGTGTGTGTGTGCGCGCGCGCGTGCCATTGGTATTCATAAGCTTTTATATTTGATTAGTATTTCTTTTATTGTCCAGGTTTATCAAAATCTTCAGTGGGTTCATCCTTGGATATATCTCCAATTGGTTTCCCGAGTTTCCTGAACAAGCAATCCATCAAGGTGGATGGAAGCAAGGGTTCATAGTTCTCGTCTCCAAAAAAATAATCTTCTCTCATTCCATCTCTGTTGTGGGCATCTCTCAATCTTGACGATTTCCTTTAGCTCATCAATTTAAATGGTACTTCTATCAAGTGAGGTAAGAAATCTAGATTTGTCTTGATTTCTCCCCTCCAAGATCTATAACAAAGAGTGCTTGATGAATGATTATTCAATAAAATGATATATATTCTCTTAGAGTAATTTTTTTTCCAAGAAAAAATCACAATTTTCTATTCTAGTTTAAAATAAAACCACATTCATCAGGTGTTTGAAGCATTTTAAAAATATAATGCAGAAGTAGTTGAAGATTACACTAACAAGAACAAAATTGCATAATTAATGTACATGTCATTTCTTACCCTTTAAAAAATATTCATCAATCACCCTTTTCACCCTTCTTTTTAACCTCATGCCACACCCAAGAAGGACAATGGCTGCCTTGTGTGTGTGTGTGTGAAAGGTGGGAACTCAGGAATCAAAGGAGGAATTTGATTCCCATGTCCAATTAGAGGTGTCAGTTTCATGAATTCGCTTGATTCCTCCATGAGGGATGACATGTTTAACTACCATCCTTGAGGAATAAATCTTGATATCCATGTCTTTGTCTTGATCCTCCAAGACATGAGAGGGTTCCCCAATCGACACCTCCGAACAAATGATATTAACCTTCTTTGAATATGTTGTTTTCTCATTGGTATCATCCTTCTCGGAGAAATTCTCTTATGTATGATAGATATATTTATTACAACCTTACACAAAGGAGGCCAAATGTGTTTTTGGACATGTTATCCCGATATCTAGGGACTGGATGAATCATCTCGAGGCCCACATGGTCCCTAGACATGGCATGGAGTACGAGACAGCATGTCTGGAGGGATTCTTGCTTCTTCTTCTCGGCCCAGTTGTCACATGACGGTGCCGGCCTCACCGGTTGGCCTTGCATCGAAGGAAAATATGCACTCTGCTCCACAGGGTGGTCAGAAATTGTCATGGTATGTGTCATTATTTGATCATTATAACATTCATTGTATGTATGCATTAGATCTCGCACTTTGGATGGCTGTCTTACGCACACTGAAATCACATGACAACCCTTTGTTAGAGACTGATTGGGTAGCTTAGTAATTTGGTATTCATGGGTTTTTGTTAACCACCAAAGGGGGTTTGAAGAACCATCTGTCATTTTCATGTTACCACTTTTTTCATCTTAAACCCATCTTTCCCACTCCCTAGTGCGGCCTTTGAAGATTCATCCGGGTATCTTGTCTTGTGGGGAAGAAGGCATTCCCGAAGGTAACTGACTGACCAAAAGATATAAATTGAGCTTCAAGACCTTGTGAGGATCCCCGAGAAGCAATAAAAAGCCTCTCATGAGGAGGACCCTAAGAAAATGATACAAATAATAATTACAAGACGACTAAAGAGGATGGGAGGTCTCTCATCTGACAGATACATTATGTTCATACCCGTGCTTATTTTAGCGGTATGACATTGCCTGTATAGTTACGGCGATGACCTTGCATGGCCAAAGAGAGGTCATCAGGCGACCCTCTCATTTCTCTGTGAGAAGATACTGAGTGAATTGCGCTGAGCTCTGGCGCCTGCTAGCAAGGCAGTGTCCTTTTTGTAAAGGCTTGTAGCAAAATATAAATAAAGAAAGATGAAATAGGGTTTGGAAGAAATTGCATCCATAGCCCGAATTATTCGCTCACAAAAGGCACCCGCGGTGACACCCATTACAGGTCTAACTATAGCGTAGAACATCCACAAACCATATCCGCACGTCACTATACATGTTTGGATAACCCCTTGCGGAAAACTTTCCAGTTCTTGTGGCTATTATTCTAGGTTGCCCTTTAGTTTGCTTTGACTTTGTGTATGGTGGTGCTTGGAGTGCATTGGCAGAGATTCTTTGAGCTATTAGAAGATTTGTTAGAGGTGTTATGCATATATTCGATAAAATTTAATGATGAAATTTGATTCACATTGCCATGATGTTTTGGACTAATGAGCCACAGGTAACTTTTTGATATTAGGACCATTGTCGGACAGGTACCAGAGGATCCGGTGCACATGGGGAGATGATAGATTTGGGACCTCCACATGGGCTGAAAATTTTCGGATGGGACGGGGTTGTGATGAGCGCTGCTGTGAGGAAGAGGCTCATTTGGCGCGGAGATGACATAGGATTAAACCCGGGCGTGGACCATATGAAGCCTGGCGGAAGATGTTGGGCGACTTCGGGAACGTGGCGGCTGATATGCTTGTTTGGCGTGTGTGACGAGTGCGCGGGTGAACGGCGTTTTACTCATTTGGTGGTTATCATCATGCCTAAGACCAGATCTCCTTCCCAGGGAAGCTTGGCACTTTTTTGCTCATTTTGACATTTAGCATGTAAAGTGACAAATAGTGCTTGAATTTGACCTTGGCGTATTTTGTTGACCTATTTTTAAAATTAAAGGTCAATGTTAATATAGAGGATGGTTTTCCCTCTTTAGATCATAACATAACTTCCTTTGTGAGAGAGAGGCTTTTAGCTCTTGTTCTTTGTTCTTTGTCTCTTGGGTGTGGCGCCATACCTCTTGGGAGGATTTTTTGGCAAAGTGGTGCTTTATTGTGATGTACTTTATTGATTTTAACTAGGGAATGGATCAATGCTTCTTCCTTGATCTTGTAAGTGTTTTTCTCAAAGAGCACTTTCTTGGTTGAATGGTTGTTGTTTAACATTGCATTTATTGTTAACTTGTTGTTGTAGCAGCAACAAACCTAGGAGCCAACACACACACAAGTGGTGATGGCTTTTGTCCCCGCGCATGGGCTTATGGCATTGGTTTGAAGAAGGTTTAGCGGCTAGCCAGCTACACTAATAAATAATAACTTGTAGCTTTTGAACGGCATACCGATTGAAGAAGAGGATGTCATTCTAATTGGGTTACGGGTTTCCTTCTAGGGTTTTGAAAACCTTGCCATAACCTTTCGAAAATACAGATTTATCTGTTTTCTAAAGCTGGCAAGAAAGTCAGGAGTGGTTACAGGGCTAGCTACACCTAGGTGATTCTTTTCTTTATAGCAGGGTTTTAGGGTTGGTGGCCTTCGCCTTTCACATCAAATAGCTCTCTAATCTTTGGTTTGAATCCTTCCCTGAAACCGATAGTCACATCTTTGACTCCGGTAACCCAAGGCGCTAGTCTAGGGAAGCCACTTGATTGGGCTTGTTATGCCTTAACTTCAAACTACTTCTGGTGAAACCCTAACCCCAACCTACAACCTATGGCAGATTTAAGACTAACCCTAAGTTGATAGCGTTGGCCTTAAATGAACTTTTAGCGATAGAGGTTTGACCTTGTCTTCTCGTATGATGCGTGGAGTTAAATTGTATTTTGCCGATTGAATTTGTCATAACGTCCACCATGACGCTAACGCGAACCCAAAAGATTTGGCATAGGGTGGCGTCGAATCACGATTTCTTGCTTATACCTAAAGCGTTGTGACTATTTTCACCTATTTTGGTTGACTTTGAGTTGTTATTGATTGCGCGTAATAAAAGCTAATTTGACAAACGTTTTCTTTGCTTCTCTTTTGATCTATTATTCCGGCGTTCTACCAAACTTCGTCCTTTTACCTATTCTTGAAACAATATAGGTGTTTGTGTGAGCAGATGAGTTGATTTGAGATATTTGTTGCATTATTGATATGATACAAGGATTTAGTATTGAAAATTGAATGCTCTTATGAGTGATAGTAATCTTTTGCTACTTTATTGAACCATCGATGACGTCAATGGCGGCACTGTCATTTAACATAGCGTATATGTATGATAGAGATGATCATTGATTCATGAAGTACTAAACTTAGCGCAAGCTTTATGCGCAGTTTGTATTTTGTTTTGTCATAGCGGTGCATTCGCGGATATTCTTACTTGACTTCTCGCCCGGGCAACAATCGAGGGTTTTTCGAGCAGCCTTCCTTTGACTCAAGTTTTAGCAGGGACTCCTTGGACTTGCCCTCTCCCTATAAATAGAAAAACCATCGGGTATTGTTGACGAACTGGGTGGAAACTCTGTTCTACCGCGGTTTCAGAAAGCCACGACTCAAGCCAGCAGACCTTCCGATGCGATGCGGGGACAACAAAGATTACATTATGTGTGCCATTTTTTTGAGAGAATAAAGAAATAAATTACAATAACTAGAGCTTATTGTGTAACCATAATACCAAAATTATGGAATTGATCTTATTCAACTAATCCTAGTCCCTTAACTCTGCATCAAAGACTTGTTTCCATGTTGATTCTAGAGCATAAAAGATTAATAACATTTGACTTTCCAACATTTTAGAGGTAAAGATTAATAACATTTGACTTTCCAACATTTTCGAAGAATTAATAATATAAATGTATAAAATATGAATGATAACATGATTACAATGATGAGTGGCCTTGGCATTTTATAGGCCTAAAGATGACCTTTCATGTAAAGTTATACCTTTATGCGATGCACATTTTAATAATTATGTCAATATCCTATATTTTATAATTTGGTTATATATTATGTTTATTTTTATATAAATAACAGTTTCTTCCCATTTAGAAATGATTTGTCCTTGAAGCAATCCTCGCTGATTTTTATATAAATAACATTTCCTTCTCGTTTGTTTCATCTTCCATTTTGGAGAGTCATCTTGATTATGGATTTGTTTTTTAATATTGTGAGTTCTCTCAGTCGATGATGCAGGCTTCTTGACCCATATAATTTGTAGTTCTTCCCTTGCCATTTGAATTCCATAAATTTCTCTTTGAGGTTTGTGGCATAGGTTTCTAGTTGCATTATGCTCCTAATTCCATGTCCATCAGACTAAGTTCTAAAGTGTAACCTCCAATTTATAGTTCCAAGATATATATATATATAAACTTTATGTCACCTTCCTATATCCTTGACTTGTTGACCATCAACGATCATAACAATGAGATCCTTCACAAGGTATACAAAAAGGTTTATTTGTTTTATGAGATTGATATCCAGAAAATTGTGTGTACTTTCAAAGTCAAGGAGGATAGTGATATTTTTACTCTTTATGCTTCCCTTGAGTTTTAATGTTCTTGGTTCCATTTTTTCTATCATTACGACGAGTTGTATTGTGGGTTTTTCGTGTTGAATGCTCTAGCTATTTCCATTGTTCCTTAAGTGAGGTGGAGTATTTCTTACTATAGATGGTTGCAATGCTTCTTTTTGTCCTATGACTTTATTACAAAACCTTGATTCCTCTTCCTTATGAGTCTGCATAGTGCACATGATTGTTGTTGATGATATCTTCAGTGGTTTTTCATCCTCTTTAGAGTCTAATATATCTTCTTCAGTAGAGGCCTATACTTCCCTTCCATTTATAATTTTGTACTGACATAAGTGATTGGATGCACATCTATGACTTGGAACCCAAATTTACCAAATCTATGATAATTTGTTCCTCCTTTTTCTCTTCTTCATTAGAGTTGTTGATGTAGGTGTCTGATTCTCTTTCAAATGCATATTTATATGACTTTCATTTGTTACATTTGTTCCCCGGTGACCTACTTTTCTCCGCAAAATCTGCATTTTCCCTCCCTTTGTTGTTGGGATTCCAAATCGTAATTATTCTCTTCTCTTAGATGCAGTGAAGGATATTTTGAATTTTCAAAATCCACGGTTTGAGGAATCTTTCTCATTGGATACACTTTGTCATAATTTTGGTTTGACTTTTTAAACTTATTTGTTGGAATATTCACCAATATTGAGAGAGGGGGTGAATCAATATTGAACACTTTTTACCACTTTTAACCAGAACATGCAAACATCAACTTATCAACAATTTATCACTTATGATTCCATTTAACATTTCATAAACATATAACCATAAATAGTACCATTCAATAATAGACCACATCATACATAATGCACATGAGATTTTTACGTGGAAACCCAAATGGGAGAAAAACACATAATGATTTCTTATATATCAAAAGATCACATTCATAGGAAGCACCAACTTTCAAAATTCTTCAGCACCAACTGGAAGGAGGCACCAACCCATTGTTTACAAAATCCAACCTGAAGGAAGCTCCAACTCCTTGTATTCTCCGACTCCAACCAGAAGGAGGATACAACCCCTTTCCTTTCCCCTTCATTCCTCCCTGAAATATAAATGGAGACTCAACCTATCACTAATAATCAACGTGTCACTATCATTGATAATCAACCTGTCACTGTCACTAATAATCAACATATCACTGTCATTGATAATCAACTTGTGAAATTCACTGATGATCAACCTGACATTGTCACTAATATATCACCATTATCAAACCACATTTATTCACATATATCATATTACAATATCACCAATAAAATCTCTCAAAACATATTCCCAACATCATCAAGGTATGCATCAAACCATGTTCCAACACCTCCAAAATATGCCTCAAGCATATGCCAAAATATCCATGAACCATGTACCAAAGATATGCCTCAAGTATGTGCCATAACATCCATGTTATGCATCAAAACATGTACCAAGGATATGGCTCAAGCATAAGCCATAACATCCATAAACCATGCCAAAATATGTATCAAGCATGTACCATGACATCCATAAACCATGTACCAAGGATATTCCTCAAACATATGCCATATCATTCATGATATGCCTCAACCATGTACCAAAATATGTGCCTCAAACACATGTCATATCATTCATGATATGCCTCAACCATGTACACAAATATATGCCATAAACCATGTACCATAAACTCCAAGATATGCCTTAAGAATATACCATGACCTTCAATATACAAGCTTCAAAATATATAGAATAACATACCTTTTCATTCTGTAAAACCTGGTACATCATATCTCAGACCAACAAACCTTCCTCAACTTCATCATAAAGAGAGTAGCATCTTCTTCAAACATTTTCCAAAGATCCACAACTTATTGTTATGGTTAATTTCCCCCCGTGGACAAGGTAAAGCCCCCTTTGGACCAAGACCCCTTCTTTGGTCCAAAAACAAAAGAAAACAAATGGAAACTAACGTCCCTTTAGACCTATCTTGATCAACTGTTACACATTATTTTGGTCACCTCAATGATCAATTGACAACATGTATTCATGTTCCTTGAAAATATTAAAAGATACTTTCTCCATGAGAAAAGTGGTTTTATTTTCCTCCTTCAAAAACCATAACAAGGAATGTTGTCACACTTTGTTGTATGCATGGGGTGCGACGATGCCTGATCGTCACACTCTTCCCTAAAACTGGATTACGACGTTGTCGCATGCTGCTTGTGCATAGGGTACGACGATGCTCAAAGAAAAGGAAAAGTCAAAATTCACGAATGTTCTAAAAGGGAATCTTCTAGAATATGAGGTGGCCTCCTATAGGTTTGGATCTTACTCACTTCTCTGATTTAGTAAGATCATCCTAATCTCCTCACCTATCTCTTTCACCCTATATAAGGAGGGATCTCTCATGGAAAAAACTAAGGTTGAATAGGCTAAGATTTGCATGGAGAGTCTGCTACAGATTATGCTTGAGAGCTTTGCTTTAGTTCTTCAAGTCAGATTGTGGATCTTCTTCATTCAAGGCATTGGAGCAAAGGTTTGTGTGTTGGAGTGAAGATCCATTGAAAGGGGACCTTGCAACATCAGAGCATGGGTTGTATTCTCCACTTTCCATTTAATTTAATACAACAATCCATTTCTTCCCTATAAAAACATATCAACTTTTATTGTATAATTCCTTGATCTTATACATAGACTTCATTGGAATATATATATCTTTGTTTTCCTTCTTTGTTTGTTTGTTCTTCTTAAACAGGCTTACCATTATGCAAACTTAAGGAAGGAGCTACAAGGACGACACTGGCGAGGATCAAGCATTGTTTAAAAGGCATGTCACTTGTACCTCTCTAAACTAGTTTGTATGACAATGAAGTTTAAGGTGAAGTGTGTATTTTGTCTTGTTTTGTTCTAATTTCTTGTGGAAGTTAGGGAGATCTATTTGTGTACGCACTTACCGATTAGTCTGATAACAAAATTGGAGACCATATATGTAGCATGTATCTCTAAAAACATAATCACAAATCCAAATCAAACTTCCTCCTTGAGAGGTGATTAAGATCTCTTAGGACACATGCAATACTTAATTAAAGGTTTATACATTTATATATATAATATGTTGTTATACTAAATATTTTTTAGATAAATAAATAATATTTTAATTTTCATTGATTTCTATGAAATATCTAAAATTTTAATAAATAAATAAATAATATTTTTTTATCATAAATTTAATTATGCGGAAGGCATTTTTAGTGATATGTTCAGTTTACAGGTTTTCTAAAACCATCCCTTCGAAACCACCTTATGGGCAAATGTCGAGTGACCAGACATGATGGAGATGATGCATTCAACACCTTTTTTAGCGAGACATGTGCGGATAAGCACGTTCCTGGTGCTGTATTTTCTGGAATGGTCAATCGCGGACCGTATGTATTGAAGATTCGAGCAATCCGAACCTGAAAGCACGGTATCATTGGGCTTTAATAGGCCAAAAATAACTAGACGAGGGTATATAACGGGGCCGCCTTGGCAATTGCAAATTCAAAAGACGAATGTGATGTGTGCTTCGAAAACATCATTGACAATGTAATTTATTGCAGTGGTCGGTCAGGGTTTGGGTTGCAATTCTACCCTCAGTTCTAAGGCGTCGAGATAAGTCAAGATAAGGTGGTTAGAAAAAGACAAGGGACTCTCCGATCCCTCTCCATGCAAGTTGGATGAAATTTTATATTTAATTTAAATTATTTTTAAATGTAATTTTAAGTAAATGATCGTCCAAATTATTTAATATTTAATTTTTTATATATAAAATAATAATAATAGGTTGTTTGTCTTTCTTTAGAGATATAGCATGTTTTATAATTTTTTTATAAATATATCATGTTTGCTAAAGAATTCTAAGTTTTGACATATTCAATGAAACCCATATACATTCAAGTTAGTTAAAAAAATATTTTTGTATTTAAACGTTCTTAACAAGCATTTTGT